>JAHWFP010218356.1:0-19553 GCA_023313725.1 Lithobius niger
ATTTATATATTTTTTAAGACTTGCCGGCTCCACTTGAATTTTCAGCCCGGGTTTACTCGAGCTTGTAGTAGGTGTCGCATGTTTTTTTTTACTAGATTTATATTTTCGTTAAGCCTTGGCAGCTCCACTTGAATTTGGTTCAGGTTTACACTACACTACAAATCCGTTGTGCTAACTTTACTAGGTAAAGACGACAAGCTTGTTAAAATGACAAGAACGTTGTATGTAAATACCACTAAGGACCCCGCATATAAAACACTTAGTTCAGAATACAGTTTACTTTTTGTCCGTTATACATGATACGATACACACAATTAGTCATAGAACTAGGCAAAATACTGAAGTTGCCCAGAATTTTATATCATTTTTCAAGTGTGATATGAACTTATATAAAATTAAGACCGATCGTTGAAAAATCTTTGATGGCGAGTGTGTCTCCTTCCCCCACCGATTATTTCTGAATGAATAGGATGGAATCCAGATTCGAAGTTGGCCACACATCACAAGTAGCCAACCTACGCAGTATTTATTAGTGTTCTACTTAAAGTACATTACAGATAAACTACAGTTCCCTTCAGGCCGAGCGGAATTAATTTGTAATTTACAGCCATAGCAATACAGGCTAGCCTACTAAAGCAAAATTACGATGACTTTCACCAATTCACGGCTACTGGACCAAAAACGAAACAAATAGTGACATACCATTAACAAAAAGTAAAAATATAAAGCCGTATTTAGACTGAAATTAGCAACAAACAAAAACAAACAAAATGACTTGGATAGTTAGTGGAAAACATTTTTGCAAACTGCTTTCACGCTGTACCACATCAAGCGTAGTTGATAGGCATTAAATTATTATGAGCAATAATTTACATAAGGGCAATCAAATAAATTTAGACACACGCTAGTGTGTCGCGCCAATGCAACAATCATCACAACAAACATCATATTAGTTCAATTGTCGAGGTGTAAGCCATTGTAGCGCGGCGCCATAGCGTCAGTGTCTTATATCTTGAAGCATAGTTGGGTACATTTCAGGTACTTGGGGAAAAATAATAATGCGGTACAAAAGCTTAAATTGTGTTGAAATCGAGAGCAATGACCCACCTGACAAAAATTAACTCGTGTAGGAATGCCAGCTAAGCTGCTTTCTATGCAAAATCTGACTCTCAATAACGTTGTAAATGTCTTACTAGCTAATAACTAGCAGCTAATTCAGTCATCCCCATTCCATGTTAAATCCCATAGGGTGATTATTCACCGATACCGAGGTAACGGGGAGGCTTCCAGCTATCAAATTGGACGAATGGATGCAGTACAATACGAACTGCATACCTTTTTTGGTTTGGAGCCTGGGGCGTATCAGGGATGACGTGGGAGAGCACGTAAGTACGAAAATATAGTTATAACCATTGATAGTATTGTCAGCATCGTCTCTCGTTGGACGGCCAAAGTTCGGACAATGAGAACGTGGATACTGATTTGATTTGATTTGATTTATTTATACTTACACGGGCATGACCCCTTACGCTCTACTCTACCTTACAAATTAACTTAATTCCTAACAACAATGCTGCTGGATACTGACGTACGTGCCTAGACACACACTAGTGCATCACGAAAAATCTAAACAACGTTGCAAAGAAATTGTATTCACGTCTAATTCACGAAAAATAAACCAACTGTAAAAACAAAGCAAAATAAACAAAGCTAAAAACTGGTAAAGAGGCCACTAAGTTGAGAGTGGTTCGGCCCTTCAAAGGAGTGATATCAACTCACCAAAACTAACTAAATATTAGCACGGCCGGCAGGCCGTGGTTATTAGAGTTCGTTTGCGCACAAGAATTTCGGAAAATTGGACAGGCGGAGGCGGAGCAGCTAACAATGTCAAAATGTTACAATGCTGCAACATGTAACAATAGGGTAACAATAAGCGAGGCGCACAATATCGGATTATAGCTCACTCGAACAAGACGCAACGATGGTTGGGTGCCGGGAAACTAACATTGTCGTTGTTTGAGTTAGCTAGCTCGTTGTGGAGAACCCAAATTAAATGGTCTTGATTTTTGCCTTAAATGTTTAAGTTTTAAACCGTAGCGTGCGAAGTCTTAAATTTTGAGGCCTCAAAATTGGGCGGCCGACATGACTGAGTGACTTATTTACTTTTTCAATGCGGGCTTCGGGAAGCCAGTTGAATTGTTTCCGCGATTGATTGCCATGATACTGCAACAATCCAGAATCAACTACTCATCGAGATGACGCATGCTAAATCTAGACACACGCTAATGTGTTGCCATCAAATAATAATCATGGGACAAACCTTCGGCGTAACCTGAACATAAGTATGCATTTCTAATGTTGCGTTTTTTCGAAAACAAAAATTGGTGGACAGTGGACACGTGATACACTAGACCGTAGCAATTAATATAAAAAGGAACCGAAAAAAGGTAACAAATTAATTGAGCAAAAAACGGCTTCGGCGTTTAGAAAAAAAAACATTAGAGCTCATATCCCCATACTCACAGCCGTGAAGGTGCACGAATAAAAACGGATTAGAGTTCACTCGAACGCAACGAACTATAACTTGAACTCCAATTCGCAAAACGTAAACCCGCAAACGCACACAAAATAACGCCATAAAATTAAAAGATAAAAATGAACACGTAATTACTCAAACGAACTAGAAATACCACTTCAAACGACCTTCAAACACAAACACAGGCAAAAAAATGTCTTAACTAGGAGTCTGCTTGTTTCACAAATTATAAATGCACTTAAAATACACATATTTTAAGTACTCACACGAAACAGATTTATACTCACACAACAGATATATACTCACACGAAACAGATTTAATATGAAACAACAAACAGAGAAAAATATAAAAAAAAAAGATCTGTATAATCCACAAATTATGCGTGCACGCCCAAACACCGAAACATTAAACTTTTCAAACATAAACTGGGCTTTCTTTCTGACATAACCATTGATCAAAGACAGTCTTTGTTCCCTGGTATTGGAGTTCAAATTATAGTTCGTTGCGTTCGAGTGAACTCTAATCCGTTTTTATTCGTGCACCTTCACGGTTGTGAGTATGGGGATACGAACTCTTTAAAGTTTTTTTTCTAAACGGCGAAGCCGTTTTTTGCTAATTAATTGTAATACAAATTACAATAAAATTAAAACCAAACCAAAAACCCATAAAGAGGTGACTAAGTTGAGAATGGTCCGGCCTATAGGCAAAAGGTAGTAGCAAATTGTTGAAACAATTTCTTGTTTACGTGGGACTTTATAGTACACATCTGCACAGTAGTGGAGTTGAGCCAATTCACAATTTTAAAAAAAGGAGTGATATCATATCAAAAACCAAAACTGGTAAAAGGGGCCGCCAAGTTCCGAATGGTTCGGCCCTTCAAAGGAGTGATATCAACACACCAAAACATTCACCAACTTAATCGCACCGAATAATACTTCGGACGTTAAATGAAAACTTGAACATTGCTACCGAAAGTAGCAATGTTCTAGTTTTCATTTAACCATCGAACTATTAAGTGGTGCGATTAACTTGGCGAATGTTTTGGTGTGTTGATATCACTCCTTTGAAGGGCCGAACCATTCAGAACTTGGCGGCCCCTTTTACCAGTTTTGGTTTTTGATATGATACTGATAAGCGTAAATATAGCTGTATTAATTTTCACCACGACGGAGAAAAAATAAGCAAAATATAATTGCATGATGTGTACGTAGCCTGTTCATAGAGCAAATGTTTTGGCCAAAAAAATATTCTAACATATATTTTCCACCATGATCTAATAAGCATGACAGGAGAAACGTGTTACAACGAATAATTACGGTAATGCATTAAGTACGTGAGGTTCTATGAAAATTCGTGTGCTGGGCGATTCAACACAATCTGCTGTAAATAAGAAATCAAAATGGATCGCATTATTCTGTGGAGGCTAGACTGAGCAAATGTGTCTTATTTCTCGTTGTACGTTGGTTTCCTTTAAGCAGAGACGTCAGGAAGGATAAAAGTTGGAGGGGTGTAAACAAGAAATTTACCGACATAATTTTCCATTTAGCCAAAATTTTATGTAATTTTTTCCGACTGATTTGCCGACTGACTAAAAATTATGTAATTTTGCCGACTGATTTGCCAACTGGACAAACTTTTTTTGGGGGAGGGGATGGGGTGACACCCCTCCCTCGCACCCCCCCTCCCCCCATAATAACGTCCCTGCCTTTAAGTCATTAATGAAAGAGGTTCAACAAGAGCGGCGCAGTGCCGAAGCAAGAGGGGGCGAAGGGGGCAGCCGCCCCGGGTGCCGAATGGTGTATCGATGAGGGTTGACGCAACCAATCACCAGTTGCGCTTGGTCCCCGTCGACCTTTCATATCCTGTGGTCCTGGGTCTGATGACTTTGGCTGTGGACTTCAATATCAAGCCTGTATTACTATGATTACTAATTACCACCTTGTAACTTATATTGTATGCTTTTCTACCGCCTTTGTTATCATTGCCTAGGACGTGCGGCCTGAGGGGTCTCCTGGTTACCAACTTGATACTTGCCGAACTAAGATGTCTTCCTCGGCGAGTCTTTCGACTAATCCATTAGAATTCTTACCATTTTCCCCGGACTAATTGTACCCCAAGCCTTCTTCTTGTCTTGGCCTTTGCTGGCTGCCGTCCTGGCTATATGACGGGCGAGCTACATGACCATTAAAACCTGAACCGCTAAAGATGGAGTCAGCCCATTTCTTCCTTAGGCCTAAGCACCATCCTTTCCATCTCCCAATGTGTCTGCCAGTTTCATCACTTAACATCCGTCGACACGAAGGGGAAAGGGCCGAAAATGCTGCCTCACCTCCAACCACAAAAAAAATTGAAAGAAAAGTTGAACTGTAATAAATGCTCTTTTGGCGAAGGC
Organism: Lithobius niger; assembly: GCA_023313725.1. Classification (NCBI taxonomy): domain Eukaryota; kingdom Metazoa; phylum Arthropoda; class Chilopoda; order Lithobiomorpha; family Lithobiidae; genus Lithobius; species Lithobius niger. Next base: position 4,930 of record JAHWFP010218356.1, read on the forward strand.
TAGCCTATCTACAAATTGGTCAGGAAAAATTAATTTGTGAGTTGCAGCAACAGTTGTACGATATGGCAAAAAAATTAAAAAAAGACTCACAAGAACATGAATTTGTCAAAAAATACTTAAATTCGGCTCGGTCTTTGGGACTTGTTCACAATAAAAATGTTGATACGCTAAAAAAAATTTGGGAGCTGCCACAAATTGTGGACTTCACACAGCCGCCATGTTGGAAAATCATCCAATATGGTGGCTGTACGAAGTCTACAATTCTTATTTTAATTGTGAACAAGACCCAAATTGTGTGCTGAAAATTAAATATTTGTTGCCGAATTCATATTCTTGTTAGTGTTCTTGCCAGTAGAAGGCACCTCAACATAAACTAATTTTGCTATTTTCTAAATTCTTCAAATGTAGACAGATATTTTTGTCTCATGCCAACCTACCTCACCCCTTTATGTCAGATTCGTGTATTTTCAGTGTGTTGACATTATGTCTGTGGCACTGTGAGGGGTTCAGTTTTGGGTAGATTTGGGAAGAGGTGTGTAGTAGGGTGAGGGGTGGTTGTAATCTGATGTACAATAGGGCGCTCAAACGCCACGCTCCGGCACTGGAGCGGGGCACGGTTTGCAGTGTACTAGCATGCTGGGAGGGTTCGAGTCCTATTTCGTGCATTTTTTTTTTCTCAGCTTGTGCATTGTCACAGGGACAGTCTTTAATGCTGACCGACTGCTTCCTAACAACCAGCCAGAAATTAATAACTTCATTAATTTCACTTTTCAAGAACAAGAACAAACTGCAAAAATACTCGTCAAAAGGCAGAAGGATGAGGCATTCCTTTTTAATTTAATTTTTGTCGTCGTAATTGTTCCCTGCCGCGACAATCTCAATCAGTAACTAAACCATGAAGGGTGAACGAATCAGCCAGGTTTCAGCCAATCAAAGTAGTGGTATATGAATAAAAATAGCTGCTACCAAGTTTTCTCTATAGTGTATACCAAGCCTAATCCGTGTGACCGAAAAGTGTTCCCCTCAGAAATGATATCACCCCCACCAACAAACAACCGAAAAGCTAATTCCACCGCCCGACTATTAGATCAAAGTCAAATGAAAAACATTGAGGCAGCGGAAGTTTTTCATTTAACTACTGAAGTAATAGACGATGGTTGACGTGGGATATCTATTGTTGGGCGATATCTCTTCTTTAAACAACAGAAAAAAAGGTTGAAAACCGCTAGTTTTCCCACATAAACTAAAAAAAAATTGAAATTCGGTATTTGCAGTGACAAATCTTGAAATTAACTAGGTTTCGCTTTTAAAATAAAGCTTTTCCACAAAACTAATTAAATTTAATAATCAAGCCGACACTAAAATTGTGCCAACGCCGTTGGGGATGGCGAAATATAAACGTACGGTAACTAGATTAGTTGGCAGATTGTAAAAAATGTGAAGACAGCAATCATCTTCTCCATAGCTGCAGCAGAAGATGATTGGGGGGGGGGGGGGTCACTTGCCCTTCCAGAAAAAAATCCTAGCTGTCTGACCACAATAACGTCATCGATGGAGCAGTCACGTTAGTTTCGGTTTCATTTATTACTACAAACGTTGAATAGTTCAGTTCAGTAACAAACGGTCTCTACCTGTTTGTCATACGTAACTAAAAAGTCAGATCTAGTTCTGCCATCTACCGTTAATGTTGCCATTTCTGAATTATGGGCTTACTTCGGTGAGTACTTCTCTATCGTGGTGTAAAATCTAGGCAATAGATGGCAGAACCAGTTCTATTACCCTCGTTTAGTTGCGTGGACACCTATGCAGCACAGTTTGGTACGGTGGCTCTGCCGGCTCACTTCATTCATATTCTATGTTTCACACATACTAGAAAACAGGTTTTGGCCATGTTGTAGGTGGAGGGATCAGAACTTTATTTCAAAATTTTTATTTATTGATTTATTTTAATGACTTTACCCTATTTTTGTTAATGCTCCTTAAAAATCTGGGTGCAATACTCGCTCGGCTAAGTTTGAACTCTTTACTTTTTGGTGTGATTCTGCTGGTCTTTTTCTTATTTTAGGTTTTTTTTCTTCAAATCTGCTTAAGCTATGTATCATATTTATTTTATAAAGCTTTCGTTTGCTACAGCATTTAGTTTACGTTCAGTTATTTACAGTTTTTTTTGTACATCCCACACTAAATATGTGGTCATTGTCGCCAAATAAAAATAAAATGGCACATTAGCCACTGCGGCCGCCAATTATTCTTAAATTGTTTGCAACAACTGCTGCACAAAGTGTCTTCCCTATATAAAAAATATTAAATGATTTAATCCAAATAATCATCAGTACGGGTAGTGCTAGTTTTTAACAGTAATCGAAGGATTCAAAACGTTGATAATGTTGCCGCTGGTCCTGACAATACCACCAACGAAAATGTTGAGGCGCACACCTCTATCACACACCACAACAGCGATCTCTGTTATAATCAGAAAGTAGTAACCATCACAATAATATTGTAGGTCAAAAAGTGTTAGCTTTTATGCCTAGTTTTAGATTTTAGCCATAATTCTTAGCTTTTAGGCCTAATTTTTAGATGCGGTGTCGAGACTTCACGTTGCCGTGGCAACGAGGAATCTTAAAACTAATTGACGTAGGCATGTTTATTATTTTCGTGTTGTCGTTTAAACACGTCGTCTACTGTTTACTTTCATTTTATACATAAAGTGCTTTGTCATGATGCGAAGGTTTCATATTCGAGATTCCCATCACTAGTGTAAATGCCACTTTCGGCGCCATGTTGAAGGGAATTCCACCAAGCATTTTTTCAAATGAAGCTAATGTGTGTTGTTAACGGAATTCTTTTGTTTTTTTACGATTGCCTGTCTTACTGTAGTGGTTAAATGTGGTGATCATATGTTATTATTTCATTGAGTTATGTTGGAAAAGGTTATTAGCTATAAGAAAGCAACATTATTTTAATTTGCCGTGTTTTTTAGGTTCACTTGATTAACAGCAGCACGGTGTATGCTTTACTGGAATTCCAAAGCTGCTCTGGATTCCAAATTTACTATGTTGAATTGATAAATTCGAAAACGTAATTTTTTCCGCAATAATTGACTAATTTATAGCAAATTCGAACTCAACATTACTCTACAAAAACGCAACCAACCAACTAACATTTTGCAATTTGATGTCCATTATAGACTATAATTTACAGTGGCCCTGGAGGCTCACTTCATTTGTATTTTATACTTCACACATAAAACTGTAAACTTCACACATACAGCTCTGAACGTCATAGTTATATCTACCAACTGTGAACTTCGTAGTTTTATCTACGAACTTCATGCTTTACACATACAACTGTGATCGTCGCACTTACATGTGTGAAGTACATAGTTATATCTATGAAATTCATAATTTATAGTTGTATGTGTGAGTACGAAGTTCATAGCTGTATGTGTGAATTCACAGTTGAATGTGTGACGTATGAAGTTCATAGATATCTATGAATTTCACAGATGTAAGTGCGAAGTTCAGTTACATGGCGTGAAATGAAGCATGAAGTTCGTAGGTATAACTACAAAGTTCACAGTTGCGTGTGTGATGTATGAAGTTCGTAGTTATAACTATGAAGTTCACAGTTGTATGTGTGAAGTATAAAATATATAAAATGATGTGAGCCTCCAGGACCACCGTACGAACGAGTTACGGGAGCAAAACTTCAGTATTCCAAAAAATTGATAAGTTCCTACCGCAGGAGGGGTATTTGAGTATCTTTCTAGAACTATCCTATCAGTTTATTAATAAATAAGTTTTGAACATTTATGGGCGTATGTAAGAATTTCCGCAGTTTGTTTTTATGTTATACGTTTATGAATAGTTTTGCGAGTTTATTAGTTGTGCTTACGTAATGCAGCCTATCATTTTCGGTATGTTTCAGTTTAGTTTTTTAATAACGCTTAAGTTTGCAGACGTTCGCAGGTTGTGTCTCCATAGAAACGATCACAGAATGTAACTGAAAGTCACATATTACTAAAATATTACAAGTACTACTAAAATTAACCTAGATGTTCATGAAACATTAAAATTAGCTTCATGTTTTTACATCCATATTGTTATTTATTTTTATTTATCTAATCGCAAATTTTTTTGCCGCTGTGCTGTTGGAAGCCAAGCCAACTTCCATTTAAGTTTCTAATGTTTTCTCGTTGGCTTGGTTGCTATTGAACCAAATGCGAAAAATGCTAATTAATAACTTCAAGTGACCATTCCTCAAGTAGATGTGCACTGCGGACATGTAAGCACACTATAATTCCGGGGGTGTTTAGTGATTATGGTGTAATACATTACCTACAGCAGGAATAAACGCTTTAGGCCTAATGACCAATTTTGTTGCCATTTGTGAAAGCTTTCTGGTTAAGGTTTTCATTAGTTAGCACCAATCAGAACCAGAAGTCGTTGTAACCATCGACGACACATCAAAAACAAATCAATGCAACCTGACCTAAAACCTATCTCGCGTACTTAATTTCGCTTCTCATTCATTAATAGCGATTAATTCAGCCGTTTTAGCATGTTAAAGTATGCGATTCTGGTTTTGTGTAGTGCCAACTAGTTCTGATTCCTGCTTATCGCTTTGCACAAGAGTGATTCTCACTAATTAATCGCCCACTTGGTAGACGATTCCCAGAGCTGATCAGCATAAGCGGGCTGTGATTGGCTGATATGCCCAAAATACCCCTTGCCCATTGGAAAAAAAATGAGGGATATACTCAAAGAAAGAAACGAAAGAAAGAAATTCTGAGAGCGAGATGTAGAAGTTAACAATGTAATGGACAATAGAGGGAGTCACAGTAGAGTCTTAAGATTTTTTCTGTTGGTGAACACGTTTTATCCAGACACACACTAGTGTGTCGCCACCAAGTGACCGTGAATCATCCAATTGTAAACATCCAATTGGTAAAAAATTGATTGTTAATGATAAAAAGGCGACCTCACTTACGGACATGTGTCTGTTAACTGTAAAGCAACTAAAAGCATATTTTGACATGTTGTGGATAAATCCTATATACGACAGATATCTTTCAAATTGTGGTAAATGTAAGGGAAAGGTACAGGGATAAAGAAAAACTGAAAGTTAAAGGCTGAGTGTCCACCATTCATAGAGAGAAAGATGCGTCTATAACGTTGTTTTTATGTTACTGACTAGCTAGTAACTAGTGGTAACTAGCTAGTAAATAGTAACGCTAGCCCCATGTAAAATCCCATAGACTCATTGCTCATGGCTAGCGCAAAATTGAGAAGGCCTACGTAGCTGAATTTTGGCACAAGGAGGCATGGTGGTCTGAGCATGGGCCTTTTATTGGTTTGAGAGTTGTAGGGGTCAGGACAAATGCGTGGGAGGGTTTTGAAATTTGCCACCAGCGAATTTAAATTTCGTTTCTTTTCCAAGTTGCAACCAAAGATTTCAAGCAACAATGGCTTGAACAATCAACACTGGTCCTTAAATTTATTATTAAAGCCTGGACGAACTAAAAACTGAACTATAACGAAGGACAAAATAAGGAAACATTAACGTTGCCGTGGATTGCGTAAGAATAAAGGGATGCACATTAGATGATGGTTACGCAACAATACGAGCATCCACGAGCTAACGGTTTTTTTGTTAATAACCCAACAATTAAATACTTCGCGTTCTACTGTTTTAGTAACAGCATGACTAAATGTCATGACTAAATCTAATTAGTAGTCTAAAAAGGCGATTGAGCTGTCCCGTCACATCATAAAACCCAGATAATACAAAAGCCAGGAAAACACAGTACAGGGTGAACCTCCCCTTAAAAATTAATGTAAATATTAATAAAAAAAAAATAAGTCATGGATTCAAGTTCAATCATTCTAACAGGCGTAGTGCTGAACTAAGCTGTAACTTGAAAACGCTTATATATCTAAACCCTAAAAGAGAGTATGAAATGGCACTCGTTTCGTTGGATACGTACTACAGCATTTTCAACGTACACGCAGACAACAACGAATTTTCATACACCATCGATTGTGGAGCGAACTGGATCAAGGTGCGAGTCGTTCCCGGTGCTTACGAAATTTGAATAATTTTGAATAATTTTATACAGTCTACTTTGGAAGGAAGTGGTCACGAAAAAAATGCCATTGTTTTAGAACCAAACCACAATACCTTAAAGACAAACTTGGTTATAAATAATCCGGTCTACGGTGTTTCATTTCTGGGGGATAATAACTTAGGAACTGTCCTGGGGTTCATTCAGGGAGTTTATACTAAAACTCAGCAAGGTCAAAAATCTGTGGACATAATGGGGCTCAATACAATTTTCGTTCATACTAACATAATCGAGTCTTCCTACGTGAATGACGACACTCAACCTTGCATATAGGCTTTTTATCCGGGGGTGCCACTGGGTTATAAAATGATAATTTCTCCTCAAAATTTAACTTACCTTCCCGTAACTACCGACAAGATTCGTAATATTCGTATCTAGTTAACTTCTCAAGATAATGAAATGATAAATTTAAATGGGGAAACCCTTACCATCAGACTTCATCTGAGGTCTAAAAAATAATTTTGCACGTATTAAAAAAAGAATGTTAGTATTCGAAAGAAAAAAAAGAATAATTGGAAAAAGATTCGTCGTAGATAATAATCAATTAAGGGCAAAAAGCGCAGCATTTATCAAATTTATAACGAGAGCGAGAAGATGAGTTTAACCGAACATTATCTCGATATAAACAAATCTTTACAACAAGATTCGTCCGTGGAGAGTTACGCATTTCACGAATATATTATCCGATAGTAGGAACCAATCTAAACAACGTAAATTCGGAAATTAGAATCGTAATTGAAAACCAGAATTTGTTCCTGGTTACTGAACGCAGACGGTTCTAGAGTTGCCGATGCAGACGTAGTGTCTCTTATCAATAATGGTTCCATGTACCTGTTTTCCAGCATTAAATATCACTTGGGGGATAAGCTAGTTGACGAGTTAAATTACCCCGGTTATGTGACTCTCATGAAAGGTCTTCTTACGTATGGTTCGACCGATAAAGTGTCATTGCTGGGGAAAAGCTGGGCGTTAGATGCGGCAGAATCTTCCGCTGCCAGTTTGAACGATAACATCGGATTCAAATTACGGCATTCCATCATCGTGAAGGAGACGACTCCTAAAGGAAGCTTCTCGTTCACCATTCCTTTAAAACACTGCATGGGATTTTTCGAAAATTATGACAAGGTGCTGTACGGTGCCAAGCATGTCCTAACGTTGTCTAGGGCGAGCAATGACGATGCTGTATTCAGGGCAGCTGCAACAGCCGTTGGGAAATTCGAATTGAGTAGCGTTTCGTGGCACGTACCGCACGTAACTAAATCCGACGAGCAAAAACTTAGGCTTTTTAGCTACATGGAAGGTGGGATGAACGTGGACTTGGGTTTTAGGCACTGGCATTACGATAGTTGCGAACTTCCCCAGAGCACTAGTTTCACATGGCGCGTGCTTACTACTTCGGACGTCGAAAAACCGAGGTGGGTGATTCTAGCCATGCAGACTGATAGAAAAGATGCGCAAACGAAAAATCCAGCCGTATTCGATCACTGCAGTCTTCAAGATGCTCACATAACTTTAAATTCCGAACATTACCCGTTCTTGGACTTGAACGTAAATTACGCTACTGGAGAATACTCGATCCTGTATAGAATGGCCCAAGAGTTTAGACACGCTTTGTACGATGTCGTGGACTTGTGTATCGATTCGGTGCAGTTTAAAAAGACGTATCCTCTAGTAGTTTTGGACTGTTCCAAGCAATCATAGAGACTTCAGTCCGGCATAGTCGACGTACAAGTAAAGTTGAAATTTAACGCCGCAGTTCCAGCTAACACGACGTGCCACGCGCTGTGGATTGGAGATAGAAAAATGAGTTTGAAATTGGATAAAGGCAAAGTCGAAGTGATTTATTAAAAAAAAGAGAGATGTGGAAACAAAAAATGAAAAGAAGCAAGATCGTAAAACGTAAAAAAATCGGAAAAAAAAGAGATGGGTTTTTACCATTGTTAGCGTTACTCGGTCCACTCATAGCCGGAGTAGGATGTCTAGCTGGTGGTGCTGTGGGCATTACTATGGCTGTTAAGAAAGCTCAGAACGATGCTAAGGTGTTGGAAGAGATGGTGAGACGTAATAAGAAAATGGAAGGTTCGGGTTTGCGGAAGAAATAAAAAGGGAAGCGTGGCAGACGGCACTTTCTAAGACCGGTGAAGGTCTGATCGATTTTACTAAACCGTTAACGAATCTTGATTTAAATAGATTGGTCAAAGTCTTGAAAATTCCTAAATACAGAGATACTTTCAGCAAGGATCATCTGCCGCTAAAACCTAAACCTCGCGGCGAATGCGATATCGTTAATCTCGAAGATTTTCACGATGGAGATGGGAGTCATTGGGTGGCTTACTCGACGATTACGGACACACCGTGCTATTTCGACAGTTTCGGTAATTTGGAACCTCCCACATCAATCTCCGAGTACTTGGGTCCCGTTAAATACAATCACGACAGAGTGCAGAATTTTAATCAAATATGGTGCGGACATTTCTGTTTGTAATTTTTAAGAGCATTGGGTAAGAGTGGCGTTTACGAGATGGTTTTGGATGAAATGGTTCTTTAAATTATTTGCTATTGGGAATGTATGTACAAATCAAATTTAATGGGAACTTATGTGGACTTTTTAAACTAAATTTATCAAACCTGTTTTATGACAAATTTCACTGTTCCGTTATGCAATCTTATCGCCTCTTTACCAATTTCCCAGATAAGTATAAATCTACATGAACATCTGTACTATGTGGAAAGTCAACCTAGGACATGCTATAAATGTATGAATATTCATTAAACAACATTGATCCACCTGTAGAATAATCTGGATCCGTTTCGCAATGATTAAAAGAGTCACCCACTCTCGTTCTGGTCTTGGCCAAAGTTGAAAATATTGGTTACTGATATCTTCATCATATTTATAGTTTTTCAGATTTAGAGCATTTCCACTTCTTATACATCGTAAGGTCAAACTTTTATGAAGAGTTGTAATTGTCCACCCGGGGGTAGATATCACCACATCGTACAAATAATGGCGTTTCATTATTTGTATGTGTTGACGAGGATAGTAATTGATGCATGTGAAAAAATCACCTTTATGGATAGGCCCACTCGCCCGAAAACTGATTAATATTGGACAAATACTTTGGACATATTCCATAGTGGTTGCGTGATGATATGTGTATGGTGGTGCCAAGTTTGTAATGAGTTTGTTATTCGCTGAGAATTCTCCCCTCTCTAAATATCGTTTTGGAAAATCGTCGATAGAGCAGTTTTAAGGTTTTTTAATTTCGTTTCTAAATCGGTTAGCTGAGAACAAGTTGCAGCATCTTCTGCATCTATGCCCGGAGCAACTTTAGTTAAACGTTTATTTCCCGCATCAAATTCCCGATCAGAGTTAAAATTACGTTGAAGATCAGTTTTAGATGCTACCTGTTGGTCGATTTTTTGCGTCATGTACTCCTTCAAATTATCTATCGAAGAAGATAGGTTGGTTCCTAACTCGCTTAGCTGAGAATAGGTAACAGCGTCTTCGATGTCTATGCCCAGAGCGAGTTTAATTAAACGATTGTTCCGCATGTTATAATCTGGAACAACTTTTGCATCGATATATTCTTTCGTAGCAACGTCCCTAGACTGGGAGGGAGATGCGACGTCTTTAATTCGCTTATTTTCAGCGTCAAAATGTCCATCCGGATCCTTCTTCAAGCCTACATTGGATTTAAGTTTTTTTTACGTCGGTATCTAATTCAGTAAAATGGGAATAAATTACGACGCCTTCGGGTTCTGTAGCAGCTCCGACTTTAGTCAGGCGCTTATTCCGCATGTGTAATCATGATTTGGGTCTAATATAAATCGTACTCCCTTCAAATCATCTATCGAAGAAGATAGGTTGGTTCCTAACTCGCTTAATTGAGAATAGGTAACAGCGTCTTCAAGTTCTATCCCCGGAGCGAGTTTAATTAAACGATTGTTCCGCATGTTATAATCTGGCACAATTTTTGCATCGATATATTCTTTCGTAGCAACGTCCCTAGACTGGGAGGGGGGTGCGACATCTTTAATTCGTTTCTTTTCAGCATTAAAATGTCCATTCGCATATTTCTTCAATCCTACGTCGGCTTTAAATTTTTTTACGTCATTTTCTAATTCGGTAAATTGGGAATAAACTACGACATCTTCGGGTTCTGTAGCAGCTCCAACATTAGTAAGTCGCTTATTCTGCATGTCGTAATCATGGTTCAAGTCTAATATAAATCCTATACCCGGAACCCTTTTCATATCTCTTTGCGTTTGTTTCAAAGACTGTCCAAATTTATTAACCGGCATTTTGACGATTCTTTTTTTTTATATATAAACAAAAGGAATAAGAAATTTCAAAAATGTCTCATTCTACCTGGTATGGAAATCTTTCGAGTCTGTTGCAATCAAATTCTCTAGAAGTTAAGACGGAAAATGCGACGAATTTAAAAAGTGGAGTAAAGTACGTCTTATCTCCTTCCGTAGAATTCGAGGATTTAAAAGGAATAGGTTCTCCCATTTTGAACAAAGATTCCAGGTGTAAGGGATGGATTTCTCCGTCGACCCACGAATCTCAAACCGCGATGAAAAATCTTAAACGATACATCTGCGAAAAATTAGAAATTGAAACCGACGAGCAGAAACCCGTTTCTCTGACGATGTTCAGGTACCCAAATTACTCGCACCCAGCTTCCACCTGCTGCCCATTTTGTCAAAAGGCAGACAGTGAGTCGGATAAGCCGCTATGTCTAAGCCGCTGGGTGTACAACAACATCCACAAAACTAAAGGAAAACTTAACAAAAATGTTATAGAAAAACCGTGGTTTAACTTGGCTCCCTGCGGAAGTATGTCCTTGTCGGAAGTTAGTGGTAAAATTAACTCCGTGTACATCAGCAACGACGCTCCCAGAACCGTAAAACTTTGGTGTAACGTAAATTACGGAGTCGTCGAATCTAATACAGTCAACGAAAAGTTTTCGGACAAAGACTTTATGAGTTTAATTTCTGAATAAGAAAAAACAATGGAGATTCAATATTACGATTTCTTCGTGCCGATCAAGAAACCCAAAAATCATCCATTTCTACCTTCAAACATCAGATGCTTGATTATAGGACCGGCAAACTGCGGAAAGACGAACTTACTGTTTAATTTTATCTGTAACGAAGGATGGTTGGATTACGACAGATTATACGTGTACAGCAAAACTATGTGTCAAGCGTAATACTGAGCTTTACAGCCTATATTTTCTGAACTTGAGGGAACCGTAGGGTGGGAGATATCGAGTTTTCACGACTCTCAAAACGATTTAATTCCTCCCGAGGAGTTGGACACGAAGTTTCGTAATCTCGTGGTTTTTGATGATGTTCTTTTAGACAAACAAAAAAACATAGAACGTTACTTCGCTCAAGGCCGTCATTCTAACGCCGACGTTTTTTTATTGCAGTCAGTCTTACACCAGAATTCCCAAACAAGTAGTTAGAGATAACTCCAATTTATTAATCGTATTTCCCGGAGACGATTTAAACCTGAAACATTTATACGAAAATCACGTCGGTCCGGACATAGAATTTCCGGAGTTTAAAACGTTGTGTAGAATGTGTTGGGACGATCCGTACGGGTTTTTATCGATCGACAAAACGTTAAACGAGGGACGTTATAAACGTACGTTTTCCTTCGATGATAAAAACAAACGAAAGAAAAAATGATAACATGGAAAAGAAACGTGAAATAGTAAATCTCAAAAAACGTTTACGGGAAAAATTTTTGAATCAACGTTTGGACGAACGAGATCAAGAAGAATCTTTACAAAAATTGTTTAAACCCATTGTTAGTACTTTGAAACCTACCGTTGTTAATCCACCACCCGTAGCGAGTCCTGTGAAAGCGATTGCCGGTTTTCCAACGAGAAAACGAGTAAAACGTACACGAAATATTACTCCCATAAAAAAAACGTATAAATCCGAGGATGAAGATGATGAAGAGTGGGAAACCACAGTGAACGATACTGAGAAGTTTGAATCACCGAAACCTTTTATCGAGCATTCAACTCCGATAGCGTGCGATCCCAATCTTTCCGAATATTCGACTCCCGCTCCAGCTACTCGAACCGTATACGCATCTATCAGTATGGGTTTGAAAGTCACCCCCACACTTTTGGCAATACAAAACAGAAGCGCGTCGACGCTTCCAGAACTTCCAAATTTCCCAACCCTCAGATCTTTGGATAGTCTGTTACCTGTCCAAGTCATAGGTCAAACGGCGAAGTATTTCGTGATGAAATTTTTCCAAAATCCCAAAGAGACCGATCCTGTCTTTGGACTGCAATACGACATGAAAACTGGAGAAATGAGCATCGCTAATAAACCCGTAAAAATATTCGAGAACGACATAGTGGTCGGTGGTAATCGTACGTGGGAAGACGAGGACTTTGGAGTTTGCTGGTTTTTAAGGATTTGAAGATGCCGTCGTACGCTCCTGAAGTCAAGGCGAGTTACGCTTCTCTTTTAAAAAGCACGCACACTATCTACCAAAACAACGATCCGGACACTCGAAAACCTAAGTCGAATCATAGTGCCAAGTACGCGTCGATAATCGGTCCTATCTGGGAGGATACGAAAACGAAGAAAAAGGGAACTGGTATGGTAAAAAAAACTGGAAGCAGGGTGGATTACAGGTACTATAACGATCTGGTCGAAAGACTAAGGCTTTTGTACGGGTCAACCCAAGTGGGTCACGATCGTCACAGGAACGAAATGATAGAAATGTTATCGGAATTGGAACAACGACGAGTCATCACTGCCCGAGAAAAAAAGAACGCATATCAGAATATAGGTCTACGATAAAAAAATTTTGTATAATAAAAAAAGAGAAATTGGCCAAGATGAAGTATTGCGTGAAATGTAAACGATTCACACCTAACCGGTCCAAACCTCCTACTATTATTACATCGAAAAATAACAGAAGCATGGAAGTCTACTTTTGCGAAGTGTGCGGAACAAAAAGAGCTTCCTTCATCAAGTCTGGGAAAGGAATCGTAAATAAAATCGTAGACCATTTACCGGTAGAAGTACATTTACCCGGATATCAATATTGCGGACCGGGAACAAAACTAAATCAGAGATTAGGTAGAGGGGATCCTGGAATAAATAAACTGGATGAGGCGTGTAAAGAACATGACATTGCCTACTCAAAAAGTTCACATTTAAACGAACGGCACGTCACCGATGAAATTCTTATATCTAAAGCTCGAAAAGTACGTAAGGATCCTTCAAACTCTTGGAGAGAAAAATTAGCCGCTGCGATTGTTAAAAAAATCATGGGGACGAAGCTCAAGTTCGGAATAGGAAGAAAAAAAAACGAAATGGATCAATTCGTAAACGAACTCCACAAACCGACGCGGAAACATTTTCCGAGGCGGAAAGTGATTGCGCGGAGTCTGAATGATCTATGGCAAGCGGACTTGGTGGAAGTGATACCTTACTCTAACGTTAATAAAGGATTTAACTACCTACTGACTTGCATTAACGTCATGTCCAAGTTTTCTTGGGCCACTCCCCTTAAATCAAAATCCAGTGTAGTCGTTACGGAAGCTTTTAAGAAGATTCTTGTAGGAACGACGCCCCCTAAAAATTTACAAGTCGATTTAGGTAATGAATTCTACAATAAAGACTTCAAAGCACTCCTTAAGCTTCACAACATCAACATGTACTCTACCCACTCTAAGAAGAAAGCGAGCGTTGTAGAACGTTTCAACAGAACGCTGAAAACTCAAATGTGGAAAAGATTCACTAAGCAGGGGGTCATATCAGTGGATACACATTATGGACGAGCTAGTTTCGCGGTACAATGACACAGTACACTCAACAACTAAATTAAAACCGAGGGAAGTAACCAGACGTCACGAATCGTAGCTGAGAATTAAATCAAAACAACCGTTAACAAAGCCCAAATTTGCCTTAGGAAATAAAGTTAGAATTTCTAAAGTTAAGAAAATTTTTGATAAAGGGTATTTACAAAATTTTACTAACGAAGTTTTCACGATTCGCAAAGTGCAAAAAACCGAACCGGTTACTTATCTTTTAAAAGATGAGTCGGGTGAAGCGGTATTGGGTGGTTTCTACGAACAGGAAATTCAAAAAACCCTAGTTCCAGAAATGTTTTTAGTAGAAAAAGTGATACGCAGTAAGAAAGATAAAGATGGGGAAAATGCTTATTTCGTTAAATGGAAGGGTTACGACGCCAAGTATAATAGTTAATATAAACAGTCTTAAATAAATAGAAGCGTATGTTAAGATACACTTGCTCCTTGAGTCCCTAATAAATTATTCTTTTTTTTTTTTGGAGTATCATTATTCATCATCGCGTAGAATGAGACCGTGTCGAATGATGTGGTGATTGATCATTCGTTCTATGTTTGGATCAAAATACTTTCTACATACGTGACAATACATCGGAGTGATTTTAAACTTTCCAATGTAGTGTATTTTGCACATTTTTAAA
>JAHWFP010218356.1:19653-36475 GCA_023313725.1 Lithobius niger
TTTGCACATTTTTAAATGTGTTTGAATTTCTGCTTTCGATGTAAATTCTAGCAAACCACTTTTGCACACAAATGTAACTACTTTCTCATATTGTTCCGTCATGATTTTTAAAGAAGAATAGGGATTCAATTTCTTTATATACTTTCCAGGTAAGCAAAATAATTTGTTAACAGAATTAAGCGGACAAGTTTCATTAATCTTGACTTTACGAGCTCTTTTGTTTTTTGAGCGCTCGACTCTTTTTCATTCTAGCAGCTTGTTTCTTTAGTCTAACTTTCTTCCGCTCTTCAGTTTCCCGTTCGAGACTAATTTTCATACGAAGAGTTTTTTTCTCTAATCTAGCTTTTTTCTCCTCTGAGCACATCGCACCCCGTCTTTCCTTTTCCAACATTCTCCGCCTAACTTTTTTCTCATTCTCCCAAGTGACAGGATCTACCAACTTTCTCCTACGATTCTCTAATAGGATGGTTCGCCGTGCCGCTTTCTCCCTCTCCTCAGTTTTTTTTGCATCGTTCAATTAGTCATTTTCTCTCATTCGATACGATACGAGCAATTTCTCCTCCTCCTCCTCCTCCTCATCGCTCAACATATCTACCTCAGAATCGAAATCGTCTTCATATTCTTTCCAAGTGCCCGAATCGATGTGACCAATAGCTAATGTATCTGTACCGTTATTCAAGATAAAACGTTTATCGTCATACGCCAATAGGAGGGATTTTGAAACCTTAACGTTGTTAACTTCGTGTCCCACGCTGGAAATTTGTGACCAAACTCCCTTAACCGGGGATGTCAGTGTTTTTAAAACTTATTCGTAGTCCTCGAAGCTCAGGTGTTTTTTAACGAACGCTTTTTGAATCCCCTTAGCTTTTTTCTTAGTTTCTGTTTTGAGAGATATTATCACGTACATTTTCGATCGTAACCCTACAAATCCTAAGATGGGGACACCCTCCATCTCGTCCTTCATTTTACCTAGAACTAATTTGTTCACATCGGAGAAAAGTTGGTGATTGCGAGGATAATTACTCGTGTCAAAACGCTCTCGATCCCGAAGCATGTCCTCGTACACAACTTCCGTTTCGATCTGGTAGCACAGGCTGTCAGTATCTGTAAATAGGAGTCTGGCCCGACCACCGTACTTGAGTTGAATGTACTCGTAATGGAACTCGAACATGAACAGTTTTGATAGTTCTAGGATGCTGAATCCGATGGTTAATCTGTACCAAGTTATCGTTCAAGATCCTGAAAGAATCCGCGAGAGGTTGGGAGGTGTATTTTACGGCTCTCTTAACGTCCGTGCACAATTTCACGGGGAACCGATTCTGTTTATTTTCCAATGTCTTACCTAAAACTGAATTATTTAGCAGTTTGAAGTAGTCCTTTTCGAACGGAGTGGTTGATTGTTGTCTTCTAGCAGTATTGAATTCTATATAGTTTTCCATCCAAGGTTTCTGGTTGAAAGCCAAGACCCTTCGGATATGGCGAAGAACTAATTCTGACGGAGGTAAAATTTCAAATTCCGGTAGTAGAGAACGTACTTCTTCATATGCAGAAGATTTGGAGCGAGCTTAGAGGACGATCTGATCTCATGATCTATGTCTTTAGCCAGTTTTTTCGCGTAGAGGGAAACGAGATCCTCCTCAATCTCGATATTCTCAGGAGCTAACGGGTAATCGTTATGGGCATCGTGCAGTTTGCTGGGGTACTCTAGGTCTACTTCCAGTATGTACCCAACAGCAGCATCGTATGGCACGGCATCTACGTCAAAAGCTCTAATTTCTTTCTTCGTCAAGTAGCGGAACTCGTCGTAGGGGAGAGGAGCGCTCATGGCAAAACCGTACAAGTTGTTCATGTCCAAGTATATGATGTATAGGGAAGGTTCGTGAGGGTTGAAACCGGGCAAGTATTTATTATTAGCTTCGGAAACCCTCTTACATGTAAACGAAACTCCGCCACGGATGCCAGAAAATACTAGATTGTGTTTACTGACGTGAGTGAACAGTTCCAATTTCGGTTTGTTCATTCTCAAGAGCGCTGCCTAACTGAAACCCGGGGTAGAGATGTAGTAGCACGGATCCAATTTATTGTTTTGGAGACACAGTTTACGAAAGTCTTCAAAAATGTCCGCGAGGAGAAAAACATCGGTCATCTGATAAATCTCATGGTAGGAACCGAATTTTTTAACTCATTTTGAGCCAGAGGTTAAGAGCTCTCACGTACTCTTTCGCCGCCAACTCTTCTTCTTTCAACTATGAAAAAAATGCTCCTCGAGATGGGAGATCTTCCTTATCAAAAATGGACATGTCGCCCACGAATTCGTACGGATAAACACCTTTCTGGGTCAGGAGATCTATAGCACTCTCTCTAGTCATCCCTTTGACGAACCACACAGACTTTAACCCCGAGTGCAAGCCGCCTCAAGAATCGGGAATCCGTTGCCTTTGCTGTTCGCGACCGCAGTATCTAGGGAAACGTTCAAGAAATTCAAGCTGTCTATAAATCAAAGACTGACCGCACTTTTTAACCCCGTGATCGTCATACTCTGAAACCGCTTGGCGTTCCGACTGATAACATCGACTTTTCCCTCGAATATGTGCATTGCAGGAATTAGAAGATTCATGTCGTAGCCTTCCAAATTGTGCAAGACAACGGGTATGGTTCTTCGTTCTCGCGCGCTAAAATTACACTGTGAGTGAGCGGCTCCTCTAAATTTTCCACTAATATGGCAGTGATCCCTAACCTTAGCGTGAGGGTTGTTCTTCAAACAAAAAATGAGGAAGGGTTTTCCGCAATAATGACATACGTTGGATGCGTCGAAACTAGCTCGCTCGCCTTGGGTGAGATTGAGGTATTGTACATTTTTCAGTAGGTTACTGTAAGCTTGCGCCTCTTTTGCCATACATTTATAAAATACTTTGACGGCGTCTTCTCCCAAGTAGTATTCTCGATTAACAATCTCCCCATTTTGACCTATCACAACGTACCCGAAACTGCATGTGCATGGTAATATTTTAGTAATTAAGCTCATCGAAGGACTGGGTTAAACGGCAGAGATGGGTCGAAGGAGACACTCAAAGTCAGCGTAACTGATGTGAGGGAAGGGGTTTTGTCGGTTGGAATGCCGAAATTGGAGAAAATTTTCTCCAGGCATCTTAAATCGGTTGCGCGGGATTAATCTTGATACACTCGTTTCGATGGGTGGCAAGCATCCATTGTTTTCCAAATGCTGCGAAAGAGTTTCTACAATAGTACTTTGCGTGAGTACCCGATCCTCGATAACATAAAAATGCCGTGACGTCCGTTATGGTGCAGTAGTGGGTCTTGTCCTCGGAGGTTAACAAGAGAAGGTCGATGCGCTTTCCGTCATGATTCGTAGAAACTCTGAGCGGATGCAATCTCTCTTTTTCGTTAAAACCGATGACATTGACTGAAAGATCGTTAGCTTTTTCAAATTTACAGATTTCATCGAGTTTCGTCGGGTAGGACAGAGTGCTAACATCGAGTGATTCTTCAAACTCTCCGTAGTCTTCGGGGTTTACACTCGTCAGTCCCCAACCCACCACCATTACCGAATACAGAAAGCACTTTTGATCGTTTAAATTTTTTACGTTCACAATCACGCCCGCTTTAGGCTGAGAGTGTGCGGTAGAGGAATATAAGACGAAGCTCGCAGCGGTTGGTACTCGGCCACTCTGATAATTAAGTTGGTTATGCGGGATATGACCCAACCACTTCCCTGCCTGGCATAAATGTCAATCGTCTTCTGGATTTTTTCGAACGCCTCATCTAACATAGCGGGAATAATCTAACACAGCGGGAGTATCGTTCGGATTATACAGCTCAGCATATCGGGACCAAACAAATGATTCGAAAAATGCTGTATCCTTAAAGAACTCGATGCATAAGCATAACTGTGCCTTGCAATTGACCATTTGGTCCAGGCAAACTATCAGCAAAGCGTGTATGGCAGCACGCAATGATACGAGGAATGCTAGAGGATCGCCCAAATTTGCGGGTATTACCATTTCATATTGTCGATGCCAAAGTGCCTGCATTTGGGTCAGAGAACAATCCTTTAATCAATCAGGCAGCCGATCTTTGAAGCACTCGCTTTCTTCGTTTTTGAACTGATGCTGCGAGCGAAGATGGTTTCGTAGTTGCTGTTGTGTAGGAAACGTTCCCCTACCATAAATACAAGTGAAAATTGTTTTGGTTTCCATTCGAAAAAATTGTTCTTCCTTTTTGTTAATGCCGGGGGGGAAAAGTTTCACAGTTTTATAACCTTACAACCAATGCTTACGCGGTCTTTTTGAATCCATTTAATTTTGAAAATTTATTTAGGTTTAACGTGAGTATTGTCCTCCAACCACCCCTTATAGCCAATCAAACTCCATCTATTTTTTTGAAAAGTATTAAAAATTATTTATCATTTTAAGAAATGCAAAACCATCAAATTTATTTAGTATGTTAGCATCCTTTAATTTTTGAAATTTTTTAGGTTTAACGCTAATATTGGCCTCCAACCGCCCCTTATAGCCAATCCAACTCCACCTTTTTTTTAAAAGTATTAAAAATTATTTAATATTTTAACCTACCTTCTGCTCTATTTAATTGTTAAAATACTATTTTTTTATTTAAATTTAATTTACTTTGAGTTTTTTGTTACCATTTTAATAATTTTATGGATGTTTTAGCTATTATATGCGAGTAGAGTATTTAAAAACATGATTGAAAAGATTTCTTTAACACTGTAAAAACACCACAAAAGCACAAATCTTCTTTGTAGGGATGGTGTTTCTCTTGAAAAGATTTTTGCACTATAGAAGCACTACGGAACACAATCACGGAAGCACAAATCTTCTTTGTAGGGATGGTGATTCTCTTGAAACGATTTTTACACGATAAAAGCACTACAGAGCACAATCACAGAACCACAAATCTTCGTCGTAGGGTCATTCGCTTGAAAACCATAGAAGCACCATAGAGTACAAATCTACATAAGCTCAAAAAATGAACATGAAAAAGTTGTTGATCGCAGAGAGGCATGACATGACCTGATTACATTTCCATAATTTATTTAAACTCTCAAGACCTCAAAAATAAGCTCACCGAAAAATTGTCTATGTCACCGTCTAACATGATAAACGTTAAGAGATATTACGATGCAAGTAAACTCGCAGGACACTGTAAAAATTGCTAGGAGCCAGAGGTCGGAATATCACTGAGCATATTCATCGAAAGAGCGGTAATAAAGCCGGAATTAAGTACCATATTTAAAGAAATGTGGATGCGGACCTATTTTTGTTACTTAAATGTCAGATTGCTTGAGCGGGGAATCGAACCCATGTTCTTCGAAACCAAAGGCTGGATTCCTACCATTAATACATACTGACATGACCTATGACTTGTGTCAGTATGGATTCATGGAAAGACACCAGCCTTTGGTTTCGAAGGTCATGGGTTCGATTCCCCACTCAGGCAGTCTAACATTTAAGTCCAAAAGGCAATGGTGTTAGGTTTGTCCTGATAACTACTAATTATGGCATATAATTTATTTAAAACCCTCAGCCATCGGACATAAGCTCAACGCGAAATTCCACTTGTGCTACATTACTTCAAATACAAAGTGAGTATCACCCGCCATAAAACATCAGAGAACACGCAATCAGTCAAGTGGTTAATAAACTAACAATTCTGAGCATATCCGTCGTACATTAGAAAATAAAGCCGGAATTATGTATTGTAATTAGAACAATCTACCTCCCCCCCCCTAGAAAAATCACGGAAAAAAAAGCACACCAACTGTGATTTGAAGATGGTTCAAGGTCAGACACATCTGAAGCACTGAGTGTATTCGATGGTTCTTGAAGCTCAAGTCTGTGGTGTCAAATGGAATCAGGAGTCCTTCATAGATTCTAATCTGCTGTTAAATGCACTATCAGCAGTTAAAGTTCCAATCTGTATTGTTCTGGACATAACATTGCACACAAATACATAAAAAGGTGTTAAAATTATGACAATACTTCATTTAGCCCTTCTGTTGTAGAGCTCAAAGCAGTCCAACAATCAGTTAAAGATCAACAATGATAAAATTAGAATTCTAAACGATGTACTAAAGTGGATGCAAATTTGTTGCAGTTTGTTTATATTTGAAAATCTACTTGAACTACAGTAATAGTAAACTAAACGTGATGGGGGTCAATATTTTTTCCATTAAAACTATAATGGAAAAACACAAACACAACAAAAACACACTAAAAAAAAAACACAACAAAACACAACAAAAACACGACACAACAAAACACCAAACAAACAAACTGCAAACCAAACCACGAACCTTCTTAATTAAAATTTTACACGTTCTCATACACCCGGTTGCAACCTTACAGGTTATCAGTACAACTACAGCCAGATGGTGTACAGGTATTTCTAAACTATTGTGATAGTACCACTTAAACATACACAAATTTCCAGCACAACCCTCTACTTTTTATACATACCAAAAACTGAAAGTAAACAGTAGGACTAACCAGCACATTTCAAATGAATACCTGCATATTGTTGACATCGGTAGGATTTTTTTCCTCGCTCAAACTGTGTTCAATATTTTTAAATGTCTTTGAGTGCAAGTCAAGTTACCACCGGGGTAACTAATCACCCTGGAACCAAAATTTACGATCAACAATGCTACCTGGGATTAGCTAAATCCAACAACGTTTGAGCAAATGCTTACAATCTTATAACCAGTGACAATAAAACAAAGAATCCCCCTGATGAAACAGTTTCCAAGTCACTTCTGAACTCACATTATTGACTGTTTTCGTTGTGAGGTGGCACAGCTAAAATCTTTACCATGTTGAAAATTCAAATGATTTCTAGCTTCTAGCTGTGAGAATACATGGTGAGTCGTTGCATAAACACACCCTCAAGATCAGTGAAGATTTTTTTTAAATTTTTAGCTCGGCCTATACATCACAAAAGAAAATTGTATGAGAAAGGAGAAATTTTCATTTATAAATATCTACAGATTTTTTGTGCAATTTACAGTAATTTTAACCAAATTTCTAAGACATTTTTTTTCTCGTGGTAACACTGCCTGATCATAGTGAAAGAAATTGCACAGTTTTTTGGGGGGGGGGGGGGGGGGGCACCATTGCGTTGTAATCACAATGGAGAGGAATACTGTAGAAAAGGTTGGGAACCACTACCCTAAAACTGTCTTTATTACCTCCTTAATTTGGTAGAAAAGACAAGGTCAAAACAACGATTTTCACACTTTATAACATTTGTGCACATGCTACAGTTTCAAGCTTATGTGTATTGAGCCTAAAAAAAATACCTTTGATTCTCGTAACTCAACCCTATTTTTTAGGTATTAGAACAGGAACGATGCTAGAATCCCTTTTCTCTAGAATCACTTAACAGCAAGTTTTTAAGTATGTACTAGCGGAGTCGCTCGCTTCGCTCGTTCATTCCGCGTCGTCTCGCTGCGCTCGAGGAGCTTTCATGCTGGAACTCTTATGCTGCTGACAGACATACCACATCTAAAACGATCAAGCAAATGAGTGCAGTGCGCGTTTTTCGTAAGGTTTCAGTTCAAAACAAAAAACGGCTTCGCCGTTTAGAAAACCATCACCCTTCTGCAGCGCGCCTAAACTGCCAAGGAGCCAGGTGGCAAGACACACGATTTCTATACCCTAGTTAGCCTTAGCTTAAAGAATACGCTCGAGGAGCTGTCATGCTCCAGCTCTTAAGCTGCTGACAGACATTCCACATCTAAAACAATCAAGCAAATGATGAGAATGTAGGACGAGTTTTTCTTAATGCTTCAGTTCATAAACGAACGATATGGTAACCATACATCACTCCAATGGTCTGGCCACCCAATAGCTACATGCGCCTCTTGTTCAGAATGTTAGCCATAATACCACTGACAACAAAAGCCTCGTTAAAAGCATTGTCTTTCTAGCACATGCATGAACTGGCCTTGAGCCAGGAGATGAGCCACGCGATTTGTAGCCTAGTTGGCCTTGGCTTGAAGAAGCCATTCCCTTTCTGGCATTGATTGAGCTATCATTGAGCTAGGAGGCGAGGCATGCGATTTGGACCCAGTCGGCCTTGGCTTGAAAAATTCATCCCCTTTTTGACATGCACCTAAGCTGACAATGAGCCAGGAGGCAAGACACGCGATTTCTTCCCCAGTCGGCCTTGGCTTGAAGGAGCCATTCCTTTTCTGGCACGCGATTGAGCTATCATTGAGCCAGGAAGTGAGGCATGCGATTTGGACCCAGTCGGCCTTGTCTTGAAAAGACACCCCCTTTTTGGCATGCACCTAAACTGACAATGAGCCAGGAGGTGAGACACTCGATTTCATCACAGTCGGCCTTGGCTTGAAGAAGATTTATCCATCGGCGCTGTAAGGCCGTTTCAACGCTGTAGCACGCGAGTTGCTGCATGCTTGAACTAAACATGCTTGGTAATTTTATCATGCATATTGCATACTCCTTTGTGCCGCTCTTGGTTTTTTATTACAATAAATTGCAGACTTTGCAGACTTTACATGGGTTTCCTTGTTTCACAAATTTTAAGAATTTTTACTTATAAGCCATCTCCTTCCCCGCTACGTGTGATGCTTTGAAACAGCAACCACATGTCGGCCATCATTTCTGACTAATATAAAAGATTTCGAAATCGTACCTAGAAACTATTCGTGTTTACCACAATTAGGCTGGACTATTGCTGAGTCGAGCACCAGCTAATAGCACACTGTTGATCAAATGTCGATGTTTTACAAATGCAAAAGTTGAAATATTTTTGACACCCTTTTCTGTTATCAATATATTTTGTTTAAATATGCCTAATTTCGCATTAATCCTTTCGTAGATTTACGTATTTTCATTTAAATTTAAGGCTAAATAGGTAGTTTGTATTTGAAATATCCAAAATGCAACTCCAACAGTCGTTCCATCAGCGAGCTGCACGTGCCTCATTGTTGAATGTCGGCTGTTAGCATTGCCAGCCGTAATCCTACCGACAACACTACTGGATCACGCGCCTCCTACGTGGCGCAACAATTGTGGACCATCCGCACAGCAGGAAGAGGTGATATTCCGAAACTAACAATCAACTTCGAAAAATTCGTTTCAACAATGGTCCAAATGGGTTTTTTCGCTTTTTTCGAGGGGAAAAATTTTACCTAGAATTACGAAAACACGCCTACGCGAAATTCGGATTAATTTCCTGTCTTTTGACACCTTTCTCATATTTTTAGCCTTCCTACTTCAAGAGGAGAAGAGGTACATATATACCTACGTATATATGTTTACGTTTATACGTTTATATATATACCGACCGTAAGTTTTTAATGATTAAGATAATTTCTTACTTTCAAGTTGTTGAAGATCTAACCAAATTCGAGTATTTGACGAAGTCACTGGATCGTAAACGCTGCACAGCACAGCACACAACACTCGCGATTATTACCAACGTGGTAATTAAAAAAAAAACACGTATTTTTTTCCCGGTACATAATTCTGAATAACACGTCAACTGTCTTTATTAGCTCCTTAATTTGCCAAAAAAAGACAGGGTCAAAACAACGATTTTCACACTTCATAACATTTGTACACAAGCTGTAGTTTGTGTGTTGGATCTAAAAAAAAAAAAAACCTTCATTCCTTGACTCAACCCTATTTTTTAGGCGAGTTCTTACTTTCAAGTCGTTGAAGATCTAACCAAATTTGAGTACTTGGCAAAGTCACTGGATCGAAAACGCTGCACAGCACAGCACACAACACTCACGATTATCACCAAACGTGGTAATTAAAAAAAAACACGTATTTATTTTCCGGTCCATGATTCTGAATAACACATCAACTGTCATCATTAGCTCCTTAATTTGCCAGAAAAGACAGGGACAAAAAACAACGATTTCACACTTCATAACATTTGTACACAAGCTGCAGTATCAAGCTCATGTGTGTTGGGCCTTAAAAAAAATATCCTTTGATTTTCGTAACCCAACAGCTCAAAATTAATCTGATGCAGTTTCCGACCAACTAAATCCAACAATTATTCCGAGTGAACAACCGTCCGTGACTTCAATACTGTCAAAAGCAAATTATGGACACACAATTGCACAACACAATTATGGACAACACAATTATGTTGTTGTCTGGTTTTATGTAGCTTGGCGGCCTTTCCCTGGTTGAATGATATCACTACTTTCAAAGACCGATGGTTTTTGGAAACATGGCGAATTTTTCTACCAGTTTTGTTTTTTGGTGGATTGTACCTTCACGAAGTTAGTTTGCTCACAGTAGTCAAGGAATGTGCAACTTTGTTTTGTTCAGATTCGTTATAACGTACTGCAGGATAACGTTTAAAATATGGTTTGTTTAGTTATTTATTTATATTTGTTTGAAACAGGCAATTTTGTTGTTGTTTTATTGCTTAATACCGTGAAGTACTAAATGCGTTGTGAAAAACTACCGTTAACTATATTTATCTTGTTAATATTAATAAGTTAGTATTGTTAACTATACCATTAACTACCATATTTGTTGGGTATTTGGTATCTATTTAGGTATTTACTTTTTTCCTCCCTTCATGGACTTGGCTTGACATTAGGAACCATCACTATTTATGGCCTCGTGAAGGTGGGAAGGAGAGGGTTGAAAATGTGACCTGAATGGAAAACTATAAAGACAAAACTGGTGAAGTATCAAGATTCATGGCAGCAGGAAAAAAACGACAGGAGTGCTAAAGAAGAAACGATAGGACAAGAAGCTCCAATAAGCTTCTTTTCAGGCCACAGGCAAACACTGGAGGCGGCCTTACTGCGGGAAGTGACATCACAAACTTAATTCGTAGTAGCAACCCTGTGCTGCTGTGGGTGATTGCAGTGGGCATTGGCAACTGTGGCAGGTTTGGACAGTTTTTCATTTTTCATATTTTATTATATAGTGTAGTGTCTGGTTTCCAGATAAGGTGCACCTTGCTTCTAGCCATTGTAATTATCCTCTAATTATGAACTGCTCCCGTGATGCATTGCTGTAACCTACTGATAATGTTATATAAAGCTCTGCAGTGCCACCCTTGGGTGCTGCCCAATTAATACCAGAAATGAATCAGTCTCTTCCAACCAGGACACTTTATTGGTAATGAGGAGTGGAAATTTAAACTTAATGTTAGATGAATTTAAATTATTTAATTCCCTTGCTCATCTCAACTGACAGCAAGCCCATGCCTGGAATGGGTAGCAGTCGGGGGCAGAAGGGAATTGTAGCATTAACTTAAATTCTAAACATTCAAATGCACCAGCTTAAAGTAAATTATAGTAAAGAAATTAATTTTTTTTTTCACTTACCTTCAATAAAGAAGGTTTAAAGAAGAGCTGCTCTGGATAGAGTTGGTTCCAGAATGGCAGTTTCCTCGAAGTTTCCTTCAAGCAGTACTGCAGACTGGACAGGATGGTTGGCGAAATTCACGGAAGGTTAAGGTTAGTAGTGAAAAGTGGAATAACAATTTCTTCATGGCAGGCCGTGCTCTTTTAGTACCGACACAGGGATAGTATGTAGTAGAGCTTGCGTGAGGAAATTGAAGCGCTTTGATTTAGAAATTTAGATTTAGATTTAGATTTAGAATTTAGAAATTTTGATTTAGAAATTGAAGCGCTTTGATTTAGAATTTAGTGAGCAGTTACATTAACATTGTGCAAAAACGTTTATAATTGTGATTTAATGCAGCTAAAGTTGGTGGTAAAATAACGTAATAAAGTTTGAAAGCTAGGGCTAATTGAATAATTCTGTTAAAGGTAAAGTTTAAATTTGACAAAGAAAACTGTATTTTGATATGCTTGAGTTAAAAAACTAGGTTGTTTAAATGCGGTGAAGTTATTCAAACAGCAACTTGTGCAGAGTAGGCTGTAATTCATTAAAATACCTTAGTAAAATATTGGCCATCTAGGGATTTAATCACGTTGAGGTTAACCTAATTATTAGTAACTATTCAACTGTTCACTTGGTCTGAATAAATAGGTTCTATTAATTCGTGTGGTAATATCTAAGAAGACTGGTCGAAGTCTGCTCTATGCAGTATGTTATTGTTTAACTAATGACCAAGTAATTTAATGCATATTTTAAGGCCATTCAATTCACTTTTGTCACAGAGCTTCCCATTTTGGTGAAATAACATAGAATGGCAACCTCAGTGATGCTGGAAGCCGGTTTGGTTATTTGAAAGTTCAAAAAGGTTATTTATTAATTATCATTTGCGCTGGTAATTAAGAAAGACCTAGCTGGTCACGCAAAGGCTGGTCTAGGATTTTGTGTGAAATGTAAAAAAGCAGTATTGTGAAAACTTTGCAATAGAGTAAACAAGTGCTTGGATCGAGCACTTAGATCGAGTTTTTTAGGAGATAGTATAGTGGGAGGCATGACGTCAGTGGTTCACTGCCTTCTTCACTAACAATACTTAGATTTTCAAAATCAAGTGCGAAAGGAGTATCACCACTATCTTTAAATTTTAGTTCGACATTGCCTTTGTTGCTCATAAGCAACATAAAGACAAGGTCAATTAACTAGTTAAATTAACCGAGTAAACCATGTTCAAACATTTGAATGGTTCCTCTTCACTTGAATATAAACTAAGCTTTAAATTTAAAGATTTTATTTTAATTTAATAAGTCACATGATCGTTTTGTCACAAGAATTCGCAGTCTGGATACATTAAACGCATTGTTGGCTTTAGACCCATCTACTGTTACTTTTGGATCTGCCAGCAGTTTTACTCTGACCCAGGGATTTGTGGAGAGGAATGTCACTCATTTTCAGGGGGCTTCGCCGCATGCAAGGCAAAATAAATGACTATTTAAAGCTAAGAAAAATGACATAATAAGCTATTGTTGTGGCAAATTAAACCACATGAAAGCTGTCGGCAGGTTTTGAAAGCAGAAATGCTCAGCCTGCAGGAATGTTGGACATTTCAGCTGAGTCTGTAGGAGTAGCAAACCTACTAAAGATTATGCGGTGTCTGCTTCCCTTAAAACCAAAACTGTACAGCCACCGAGTAAAAAGAAAAACCCATCAGTATTCTAGAAAAAAAAGCACACTTGGTAGAAGAATTTTCAAATTACGATTTGGATAGAATTGTCGGTGATTCCGATGAATTAGGCCCTGAATCTGATGAGGTAAAGTCAGTCGTAGAACAATGAGCTCAACAATAAATGAAGTAGATTCAGGCTCAGACTCCGGGGGGTGTGGGATGTTCGTTCGGAAATCGGGCAGCCACGTTTTTTTCCTCAATTTGGTGGGTTTTGTTAGAAAAAAAAGTTTTACTAATTCGTGTGGTGTTCATAGGTATCCTATGTTTGTTGATAATGTATTGTTAAGGAAAATACTGTGAGGGTGATACTAGTTTCAATATTGTAGGAGATAAGACGCAGTACAGAAGTTCAAATCTAAGTCAAATATCTGCACCATGATACACGGCAGATTGCATAGCTGTCAATAAGTATAGGATAGGGCACCAGTTAGGATTACTGCTCCCTAAAAAAAAACAGACAAACAAGGTTTTCGGCCATTATCCGACTTAATGCCCGAATCAGTAACAATAAACAGTGAGATGTGACACTTGCATGCGTACGGCGGTAAAGGATCATTTTGGACGTTTTTTCGTTTTCCTCACTGAAGGCGATATTCGCCGATGTTCGTTTCCCTTGAGCTGTGAGGGGGACAGTGAAGAATGAAGCAACAATACACAGGCATGTGCATTTCACTTTTGTTGGGTGAAGGGGCAGCATCTCATTTCCCTTGTTTGCCAAAGAAGAACTATGGAATCAAGCAATGATGTTTATATACCAGCTTAATACTATAATAATAATAATAATAATACAATTCACCACAAGAGTTTGTAGGAGGTCAGAAGGGTGGTGAGCCACTTACACTGGTCCTTGAAAATTTTGGTAAAAAGTATGACTGTTTTGTTACAATCGGACGCGTAAGAAATTTAGCAAGGTCTGGATACTTCAGGAGTTGCTTAAAGAATTTAGATTTGGGGCATCTAGCACTTCCGCTGGGAGAGCATTCCAGATGGCAACAGTCCGAACTAAGAAATAGTTTCGCCGACAGTCAAGTCGGGAAGCCGGGAATGATAATTTCCAGCCATGGCACGGGTGTTGATGCTTCATGGCCCCAAATCAAAAAAAAAGGAAGATCGATACCAACTAAACCGTGAAGGATTTTATATAAATCAAATAAAATAAAATAAAATTAAATTAAATTAAATTAAATTAAATTAAATTTAAAAAAGCAAGCTTATGTAAATATTATGAGGTCAAATTTCAGTCTACGAAATTCGAGTGTATCAAGGCCAGACTTATGTAGTCTTTCCTCATAGCTAAATTCTCTGAATCCTGGGAGAGCCTTTGTGAATTGCCTCTGCACGAGTTCAAGCAAGTCAATGTCACGAACTAAATAAGGGAACCAGACCGGGGTGGCAAACTCCAACACGGTTCTAACAAATACCTTACAACCCCAAATCTTTGTAGAGATGTTTCCCGATTTAAAGCATCTATTAACGATTGCCGACCGTGAAAAGGCTGTAACGCAGATCTTACTACAATGTAGTGATCATTTAAAGGGCAATTACATCCATTTTGATATGCATGTTTGACTTTTGGATCACTTACACAATAACTAAACACAAGAATTGCGGTAAGAATACGTTACGTACGTCCGATATAACAATTTAATTACTGCATCACCAAAACACGACACGGAGGTCGCCATTGTTTTGCTGGAACGCGTAGAAATTAATGATGTCAGACGGATCTCTTCGATTTCGACTCGCAGCTGATTGAGAGAGCAGTATTGACTGTGAGGAGCTCAAGCGTCTGACGGCCTTAGCTGTCCACTACACTGCCGGCCAGCTAAGGCCGCCAGATGCTTGAGCTCCTCACACTCAATAAGCTATCTCAATCGGCTGCGAGTCGAAATCGAAAAGTGACATCTGTCGGCATTAATTTCTGAGCGTTCCAGCAAAACAATTGCGATCTCCATCTCCGTGTCGTGTTTTGGTGATGCAGTAATTAAATTGTTATATCAGACGTAAGTAACGTATTCTTACCGCAATTCTTGTGTTTAGTTATTGTGTAAGTGATCCAAAAGTCAAACATGCATGTCAAAATGGATGTAATTGCCCTTTAAGGTCACGAACCTCGGTGGAAGATGGCAGCAAGTTATCTTCTATTTTGTGGCTCATAGTTTCCGACACGTAGGGTGTGACATTTGTAGATAGAGTGGAAGTTGCCATATATGGGACCACTGTACAACTTTACGAATTTTGGACTCCAAAGCACAGTTGCCACCAACAGATAGAATTGTAGATCCAATTTTCAAATCGTCGGCAAATTTATAGCTGAAACTGTTTTTCCCGGTAAGGTCAAGATCATTTAAGTAGATCAAAAAGAGAATTGGGCCCAGGACAGATCCCTGTGGGGCGCCACTTGGAACACTTGTCCAGGACGAGGCTGTATCGTGCAAGTTTACCCATTGAGTTCTGTCTGCCTGGAAAGACTCTAGTCACTTGCCAAGGTCACCGTAATGACACACCCCTCCAATTTCAGGAGGAGTTTTCAGTGAATGACAGACTCAAAAGCCTTTTTAAAGTCGAAGTGGACTATAAGTACAATGGTATACCATGATCCCACGCGCTCGTACAACTCTCTAGTATAACTAGTAATTGGTGGGTCGCCGATCTGCCTGGGAGAAAGCCAAATTGATCGTTGCTGATGATCGTTGCTGAGTACTTGTCGCGAATGATAGATTCCAAGTTTTACACGCCATGCTAGTAAGCGCGATCGGTCTATAATTAGACGGGTCAGATGTAGATCCCTTTTTGAAAACGGGGAAGCAATTTGCCCTGTGAGTAAGAGATGGAAAACAACCTAGATAATGGGTAGATGATATTTTGTGCAATTTCCTTAAAAAGGAACCCAGA
Organism: Lithobius niger; assembly: GCA_023313725.1. Taxonomy (NCBI): domain Eukaryota; kingdom Metazoa; phylum Arthropoda; class Chilopoda; order Lithobiomorpha; family Lithobiidae; genus Lithobius; species Lithobius niger. The sequence continues at coordinate 35,650 of JAHWFP010218356.1, forward strand.
AAAACGTCCGGGCCACATGACTTACTTGGTTTTAACTTGTGCAAAGATTTCAAAACCAATTCTGGTGCAAAAACAGTTTATGGGCACGAAACACCCAAAGTAGTTAATTGACGTTTGGCGGTGACGGTAGATCCGTCATATAAAATGCTATTTGACGCAAAAATGTCACAAAACAATTGTGCTTTGTCTTGGCTGTTGGTAAGGAATGAATTTCCAGATTTCAGAGGCGGCAACGTACACGATTTAGAATTTTGTTTCCTAAAAAAGTTTTAAAAGAGCAGCCTGGTTTCCCTCACGGAGGGTCGAAATTTCGTTTGCCGAATGTCACGCTTCTACAGCATTCGAATATTCAATCAGGGCGTTTTTGTAAGCTAGTAGGGTATCGTTGCTATGGAGTTTCCTCCGAGGTGCGTTTTCACCTTTTACTCCTAGATGCAGCACTGTAGAATCTTCGAGCAATATAAAGAAAATAGCGGTAAATTAAAAATGGAACAACATTATTCGCAACAGCGCCGCGAATTTTCATAACTGAAACGAGATCACGTGATACCCACGTCAGCCTATTGGATGACGGAGAATCTGGAATGTGGATGCTGTGTTTAGAATATGAGCAACACTATCGAAATGGTGAACCGGCGCCTTTAAACGACGTTCCATGAGACCTACTGTTACAATATTTTCATTGTTGTCTGATGGAGTAATTTCTGATTTCCCTTGTGTTCCAAAGTGCATTCGGAAGCAATCTAGAATGCACTGCCACAAGCAAAGTCATTAGTTATGCACACACCACCGCCTAAGTTGTACTAGTAGGCTTCCTGTACTATTA
>JAHWFP010218358.1:0-10463 GCA_023313725.1 Lithobius niger
TCAGCCTTTCCATCAAGCCTAGTTGTAGCAAGCTAAGTTAATTAGACTGATAACAGAAGTTACAGTGAAGTATATAAACATTAATACTGGACAGGTTAACTAACGCCCCACTTTGTTGATTCGCAATTTTTTTTATTCCACAGGTGAAACTGACAAGATGGATCATCAATTGAATACTATTAATCTAAAAAAAATCTTCCCAGCAAGGAGATATTGTTGATTTATGTATTATATGTCAGCAAAATACCGGTGAAAGTGTGATGTCAACAAAAAACGACTGCCAGCGCATCACAAATGCTGCAGAACTTCGCGAAGATCATGTTCTTGTGATATTAAAAAACATTCCAGGGCATCTCTTGTTTATCATATGAACAATAATTGTTATAAATTATATACTCATAAAGCACAGCTAGAGAAGATTTCCAGCACAAAACGAAGGAAGATCAAAAACTATGTCAATCTAGAAGATGCTGGAAGTAGTACTACCTACACATTGAAACGATTCTAGACTATTCCCGTACTAAATTCGTACAGTTTCCAAAGCCACTTAATGAACTATCACTTTCCCGCCAACGCTGAAAGGAGGTGAAGCAACTTTTCTCCTTTTCTGAGTAATGCAGGAAAGCCAAACTGTGTTAAGAAGATCCGTGTCAGTGGAAAGAGACTTTCAAGGAAGAACTCGACGCCGACATTAGGCAACTACATTTCAAAGAATTTCTGTTTCAACTTCAATTCGTGGACTAAAGTAGTGCCAAGGTGACCTCAGTATTAGTGTTCATGCGCAACGTATTTTTTCTTCTGTTGTAATACTAAATTGTATCCTGTTTGGAAATTTTAGGTGTAAACTGCCTTGTGTTGTTTTTCCTTAAATAGGCAATTTTAGACCAGAGATCTTTAGTCAGCGAGTTCGTCAAGCTGTGTAGACCCTACTTAGTTTAGAGCTGTCTCCAGTATGCTCTAGCATTCTGTACGAACTGTATATATTGCAAGATGTAAAGCGAATACACGCAATTCTCAGTCTCTATTTATTCCAAGCTGTTAGGTAATACTAATTTAAAGTGCAACTTCTGGGCGACAATGCTAAAGCTGTGAGAAAGGTGGCAGCATAAGATCAATCAACACGTCGACAAAAGGTCATTAAGTGTGGGCCGCAACAACATCCTGCTCTACGTGGTCAGGTGTGTCTGCTCGAACTCTCCCGAGTTAAAAAGAGCCGAACAGGTCAAAAGTATGTGTATATGCGGACAAACGGAGTCCTCTGGTGAACACGAAAAGTACAGAATTGTGAGGAAGGCAGAGCATCAAACCTTTAATGGCAGCCAAGCACTTTTAAGGGTGAAGTCTATACAAGAATTGCTGATCTGACAGATTTGGGCGACACTGCATATCTTTAGGTGATATTTTGAATTTTTTAAAGACATTTCCTCCAGAAGCATCGTTGCCAATGTTCAAAGTATGTGTTGGCTGTATCTGCAAACGTGGGGCATTAAAAAGTCCTGAAAAGAATGTCAAAATAAGCTTTGGTATGTCCGTTGCTTCCCAAGATGACTGCAAGTGTTGATCATCACAGAATCTCTCATCCAGATCAAAATCCACTTCCAAAAATGTTTTTCTCAATAACTGTGCACATTCCTTTATGATGTCTGTTGATCCAAGTTTCTCAGTAACATCTTCGACCGATGCTGAAGAATCAAATACCATTCCTAACTTATTGGCTTCAACTGGATTTGAAAATTTAATCTCTTCACCAAATGTCTTTTCTAGTTGAGATTTAACAGCTTTAATTTTAACTTTTTCATCACCTAATCTGTAGTTAATTTTCTTTGTAACATTCGATAAGACAAAGGTGGCGCTACTCTTTAATTGAGGTTTCATTTTCTCAAAGTCTTCAGCAAATATTTCGTTTCAATTCAGGTTACTTACACCCTACACCATAGTAGACATTATAGGCCAGCTGCAAATACACGTTTCATGTCTGTCAGATCAGCAATTCTTGTGTAGACTCCATCCTGAAAGTTTTTGGCTGTCATTAAAAGTTTTGAGGCTCTGCGCCTTCCTCACAAATTCGGCACTTTTCGTGTTCGCCAGAGGACTCCATTTGTCCGCATATAACACATACTTTTGACTTGTTCGGCTCTTTTTGACTCAGAAGAGTTCGAGTAGACACACCTAACCGAGTAGAGCTGGGTGTGTAGCTATACTTCCATCATCGTCTAGATTGACATCGTCTTTGATCTTCCTTCGTTTTTGTGCTGGAAATCTTCTCTAGCTGTGCTTTATGAGGTTAGGTTACTTTTATTTGACTACTACAGGGCTTAAATGCCATATGCTCATATGCTTTATGAGTATATAATTTATAACAATTAATGTTCATATGATAAACAAGAGATGACCTGGAATGTTTTTTAATAGCGCAAGAACATGATCTTTGCGAAGTTCTGCAGCGTCTCTGATACGCTGGCAGCCGTTTTTTTTTTTACGACACACTTTCGCCGGTATTTTGCTGACATATAATACATAAATCAACAATATCTCCTCGCTGGAAAGATCCTTTTAGATTAATAGGATTCAAATGATCTTGTCAGTTTCATATGTGAAAAAAAAAACAACAACAACCTATTATTATGTAATAATTCATAACAATATTCCGTTATTTTCAACTATGTATTATTATTAGTATAATTATATATTATTATATATCCTGTAAACTACGATAATAAAGTTTTGCAATAAATTATGTAAGGAAGGCTGTTTCTATAACCGATTAGAAATACAATCAACAAAGTGGGGCGTTAATTAACCTGTCCAGTATTAATGTTTATCTACTTCCCCGTACTTCTGTTATCTGTAGCTTGCTACAACTAGGCTTGATGGAAAGGCTGAAATGTGTTCTTTTCAGCAAGGTCAAAAAATTAAGGTAACTTAAATAGGGGCCGAGTTATAGTTATTTGAAGATGTCCTAGTAACGTAAAAGTGGTGAAAATGCACGTAATACAGTGATCATCGATTTTACTTTTAAAAACAGCTGTAGCGTCTATACTATTCATTTTTTCATGAAACGTCATTTTGGGAAGTTGTTTAAAATTACTTTTTCTACAACTTTGCTTCACATTGTCCTTTAAAAATATTTGTATTTACGGCGTTATTTGGAAAAATCCGTTTTTTGGCGGCCATTTTTCAATATGGCGGCCAAATGCCCACGTGGACAGGTTATCACCGTAGTGCATTTTGGTATTGGACAGGTTACCTACATGATCCACTTGAATGATACTCCATACATTGAAATGGTCACAGAACCACCCTCAGCAAGTGGACTAATAAACAAAACAAAACTAAAGGAGGATGCGCTGATTGAGCGAGCGAAGCGAACGAAATCAGCGATTGTTAGCCAGTGTGTGCAAAAATGGGATTGAAACATCTTAAACAGACGGTGTAACCTTATGCACGTTCACAGTCCTATATGAAAGTTGTGATATCCACCCAAAAGTTAGTGATATCATTCCACCAGGGAAAGGCCGCCAAGGTTAATCCTGTTAGCCAAGTTAATCGCTCATACTAATAGTTCGAAAGTTAAATGAAAACAAGAAGATTGATACTAGCTGTAGCAATCTTCAAGTTTTCATTTAACGTCCAAAGTATTATTCGGTGCGATTAACTTGGCTAATAGGATTATCCTTGGCGGCCTTTTCCTGGTGGAATGATATTACTACCTTCAAAGGCCTACCGTTTTTGGAAACTTGGCGGGTTTTTCTACCAGTTTGGGTTTGGGGTGGGTATAATTAAACCGCTAATGTCCGTCCGTGTACACACAGCAAAATGTGCGTGCGTGGCCGCCACTTTGACAGCTTGAAAAATGTGACAGAGTGGTTTTGTTATTTTACCATTACCCTTAACTTCGTTTTAAGTAAGTTTTTCGTACAATTTATATTTGGCGATCAGTTGGCATAAATTCCTTCCATTCTTATTCTTAGAACACTTGATTTCAGAAACTCGGATAGCAAGTCGTCGCCCTAACTGAAAAACCTGGTGACTGCACTTTTGGCCAGTTTTGTTTGCGCTTTGTGGCCTCAAAACCTCACGTGTTTTCAACCCATCAGAAGGCTCCTAAATGGTCACGTGGCAAACCTCGCACATTGAGCAAAGAATTTAGTTGCAATGCCTCGTAACTGTAATTTCTGAATCCAAAGAAGTTTAATTTGATGCCTTATAATGAATTGAAATTAATCAGGGCATGCTTCTGGCTATAGTTTTTCCCAGAAAGCAATTAAATTTATTTGTTAAAACAAGTTTTTTAGTTGCGAGGTTTTCCTGTTTCCGTTGACACATGATTTCATTAGAGTATATGTAAAACATATTTTTTCTTCTGCAAAATTTGCATTATATAGCTTACGAGATTTTGCAGTTGAAGGTACATTTCTCCCAACGCCATTTTTCTCGATCCTCCACATCAAGTACGGCATCAAGTTACTTCCCGTTACTCAATGTATTGCTAAAAATCCGTTTTAAAATGCGGCGTCAAGGAGATTTTCTGTTGAATATTGGGAAGTAATTTAATAGCATCCTGCTAATATTTACCTTGCAATAACTGTGAGGTTTGAGGATATTGTCGAAGCCCTGGAAAGTGGATCTTGGCTAAGTCCCCGCCAGGACCGCTGGCTGGCTTCATGACTTCGGCTGGGCAAGCATCAAATTTGCCGCCAGGACTGCTGGCTGGGGTAGCTTGAGTGGCTTCCATGCACCTACAGCAGCTATGGGAACTATTCTGGCCAATTCTTGGCAATCTTTCGGCCCCTACGATGATAGAAGGTTTATAATAATATAATAATAATATACTTTCACCACTGTGAATGGTAGGACTTCGGAAGGGCGGTGAGCCACTGATACCGAGCCTAAAGAAGACAGAACGAAACACGTAATTAGGTCAATGGGCGCCTCAGAAAGGGCAGAAGATTTTCAGCACTCAGCTTTCTTCGAAATCCCTGCACAGTGGGCTGGTTTACGGTAAGTGAGCTAAGGGCATTCCAGACACGGACCACACGGACCGAGAAAAAATGTTTACGACAATCCAGGTAGGACCCCTGAGTGACAAGCTTCCAATTGTGTCCTCTAGTATGTGGTTTACCTGTAGCCAGGTCAAAGAGAGGGGGATCTACGACTGTGTACGTAAGAATTAAGTCGAATCTAATTCTTCGAAGTTCGAGTAATTCAAGACCAGTGCTCCCTAGGCGCTGTTTGTATGATATTTCTCTAAGTCCCCGAATTCCCTTCGTGAATCGACGCTGAACAGATTCAATCAGGTCAATATCTCCAACCAGATAAGGGGACCAAACTGGGGTTGCATACTCCAGGAGTGGCCTAACGAAAACTTTGAAGGCCCAAACCTTTGTATAAACATTTCCCGAGGTGAAATATCTGTTAAGAATAGCCGAACGTTGAAATGCCAGAGCGCAAATTTTTCGGCAGTGAAGTGATGGTTTAAGGTTAGGTGCAAACCACATCCCCAAGTATCGAACCTCAGTAACCCATTTGAGAGCGGTTTGGTTTAAATTATAGTTGTAGGTCCCATTTTGAGGGCCCACATGAAAGGAAAAACATTTACCAACAGAGAGTGGTAACTGCCATGTTTCAGACTAACTAGCAACATTAGCAATTTCAAGTGTAAGGTCACTCGATCCCGAAGAAGAAAGAATTTCAGTGCCTATCTTTAAGTCATTTCCCGATTCAAATCTCCGGGTTGGCTCCTCCCTTTACCAAATATTTCTTCTTCTCAAAAATGTCTGGTAATGTTCAAAATTGAGCCGGTTTTAGCCACAAGAGATGTAAATTGCTTTGGTTAAAAGAAATTAATTTCTAAAACAATAAATTCTCAAATTTTAATCAGTCCGTAATGGTTGAGAGTAGGAATGCAAGCAATTTTTTTAAGAATCCGGTAACTTCCGACTGAAGGCAGCTGCTCATTACGTCTTTTTTCCCCAATTTTCTTGAGCTCTATGATGAGACTGTGACTCCGTGTTCCATCTTCTCCATATAAGGAAAGGCCGGAAGAAACGGAAGTCCTAAAGCACGCGACCGGCGAGATAAATTTTAATAAATTCTGCTGCCATCTTTGATCGATTGTCTTTTCTGCTTTTCATTCGTCTGAGTGTGGAAGGCCGTTCTGTCTCCTTCAGTTCTTAGTAGATTGTCACGGCTGTTATCGTGAGCAAGGCTGAACTCAACTAAGGGCACTCAGTTTCCTCTTCACGTCAGCGAGTGATCAGTGGCGCGTTTACGCATTGGTCCCAAAAAGATAATGTGTCCCAAAATGTAAAACTCAGTCAACAATTCGGTACAATAAACTAAACTGGTAAGATGTCCGGCCTGCCTGGAGGTAGCCTATACCGATACGTGATTGGATGGCTTGCAGGCTGACTGCGCGCACTACACTGTAAATTGTGTTTATTATTATTATTACTTGGGCAGCCCCCTGTATATGGCCGGTTTTGTAGAGCATTGTTGTGATTTCCCGTTAGCAGTCGCCCAAGCTTTCATTAGATTTAGTTTGATCCAGGGTTAAGAGACATAGAGGCCTAGATTCCCACAACGGATTTCAACGGAATAAAGATTATCGAGATTCCCATTACGGAAGTCAATGGAATATGGATTATCGAGATTCCTACTGCTGACACTCACACACTCACATACGTGTGATTTTCCCGTTAGCAGTCACGCAAGCTTTTATTAGATTTAGTCAGGTCCAGGGTTAAGCGACGTAGAGGCTTAGATCTCATTTACGCGAAAATATCGTGACTGAAAAAATATGACGTCATCAGTAGTGTGCCCCTTTGTTGAAAAGCGAGTTCGAATCATTACGTATACGCACAAATCAATAGTTAGCAGTATACGACTTCAATAGTTAACAGTGCGATTCTCGGTCATCTGGCGATACACACAAACACACACACACACACACACACACACACACACAAACAAACAAATATTATGATCTAAGTTGTATAGATTTACTTGTTTACATTTTTTCTGATTATTTTGTTCTTACATTTTTTTTGTATTTTTTATTTGATATTTTTTTCAAATTTTGAATTAATTGTTTTTCACGAGCAGAACCTATAGCTAGTCTGTTATAATAAGACCGCCCGTGCACTGAGCGACTTGGCCGCGCGGCCAGGTCGCTGCAGCCAATGAGAATGCTTACCGTTTATGTAAAACCACGCACTAATCATTTTCATTGGCTGCAGCAATCTGGCTGTGCGGCCAAGTCGCTCAGTGCGCGGGCGGCCTTAAACCGTTAAAATGTGCGCGTGATTCGAATTTGACCACTGACATAGGTGATTGGTTGGCTGTGCACATGTTTCAACCACATACATATGTTTGAAGATATGGGTTTTGCTTTCCATCTCCAAGCCAGTCACAAGACATCACAAGATTTTCCTATTATTTAGCCTGTAATTGGTTTGAACCAGAAGGCGAAAGCTATTTCTACCTCAGTCGGCCCTGGCTTGAAGAATCGGATTCACTTCTTTGTTTCAAGTGTTGCGAAAATAAGTATTTACAATCTTTATTTATGGTATTTGTACTACTGCTAGTTATTAGTGCCCTTGTTAGTCATTGGCGGGGACAATACCCCCCCCCCCCTTCCCTCCGTGGCACGGACCTGGGATGGTCTGAATATCCGAGCACACTATATACGCAAGAGGAACATCGTTACTCATAGTTACGAATTTGGAATTCAGACCTAAATTTTCTGCAAAAATACAGCTGTTTGTGCAAAAATATCGGCGCCTGCATTGTAAAATTACCTAAAACATGCTATAAAATATTACATTGGGTGCCAAGCAGTATAACATCGGGTGACAATGAAAATAGGTTACCCTCCCTCATCCACCCTCTTCCCTACCCCCGTCTCCCACCGAACATGCCATGACGTCATATCGTGGTGGTTTTCACATTCCTGCTATCTAAGAAAGTGGATTTCGCTATTTTATGACAGCTTAGTGAGACATAGGGAATCCACTTATTTGTTAGCTGTCTGGTGAAGTATGAAAGGGAAATAATGAAAAGAAGGGTCCCTCTGTCAGGGAAGTGTCATCGGAAAGGGGGACCAGGACAGATAAGGAACCTTAAGATAACAGTTCCTTCCACACCATCTCGGCACTACTGATAACTTGGACAAAGGGGCTGAACTGGACCGTCTTTGTGGGGACTGGAGTGGGCTTACCTGATTTCATTGTGTGACTCGGTCTGCGTATAGCTTCTTACGTCAAAAGACCTCTTGAAGAAGATGAGGTTACGGTAGTTGGAAGGGTGTACGGTTTCTAAGTGACCATATAATAGAGTTACGCAACTCAGAATCCGAGGACAAATGACCAAGAAAAGTATTTTGAACGAGGGAGAGAAATTCTTGAGGTGTGACTGTAAACCGCTGTAGAAAGTGCTTTACCAGAGGAAGTACAGAATTGAAAGATGAAAATTTTGAGAAAGGGGGCAAAACGAAAGTGGAAGACTGCGAACGCAATTACAACATTGGCCAACGTCCCAAATCGGAGGCAGCTTTCTCATAGCCCTAGTTTGTAGAATATGCTATGCATATGAATATGAAATCCTGGCTGTTTCCTTGATGACCGTAACAGGGGAGCAGGGTCGGAAAAAAAATTCCCAGTAAAATAGTCCAGGGAAAAAAAGATCCCACGGATTACAAAATCCCCCGGAAAATAAATCCCCAGAACTCGGAAATTAGATCTCAGGAATAAAAATCCCGAGAATTTAATAAGAAAGTATTTTACAAGATAAGAACAGCCTAAGATTTAATAAAAATATTAAATGAAAAACTGTCCAAAACTTTCATCTTATTGTAGAGGCATTCCTGATTGAAAGAATGTGTGATTAGTTGCCATTTCTGTTGTTGTATATATAGCCGCATCGAGCGCGGCAGCACAAGCGAAACAGGCACACGCCGTAGCCAATCACAGAAGTTATCAAATTTAGATAGTTTCTGTTAGACGTTTCAGATTTTGGTTGTAAATTTATTAAATTTTACACGTACTTCAGTGTCCTCGTCAAAACTTAGGAAAGAAAAAGAAAACAGTTCAATTAATATCCTTTTCAACTGCTGAGGTTATCTTTAGACGGAGAGGGACAATTTAGCTAAAAATACTTAGATCTTTTACACACCGCAATCGACAAGAGCACAAGGTTGGTGATTTGATTTTTTTTTTATTAAATTTTATTTCTTAGATCTTGTGTAGTAGTGTCTTATTAAATCCTCATACTTTTTTTTCCGAGATTTTTTACTCGGTGGCTTTATTATGCGGGGATTTATTTTCTTGGGATTTTTTTTTACACGAGGTATTTTTTTCCGGGGACTACTTTACAGGGATTTATTGTTCAGAGATTTTTATTCTTATTCTGGGTATTTATTTTCCAGGGGTTTTTTTTTTTTTTTTTGCATCTTTTTTCCAGGGGCCATTTTACCAAAATGTTTTTTCCAGGGATTTTTTTCAGGGACTGCCACAACAGCGTGTTCAACATTGCAACGTGCGTCATATGTACGTGTTGTAGCTCGTGATAGGTTGGTGAGCAGTTAGTAACCAGATCACGTGCCGGTATGGCAGGATATTCTCTCCCCCTATGTTTTGTCTCCCCAGGAGAAAATATTCTAGGATAGTGTCTCCTGGGGGAGACATTTTGCTCAGTGTAAAGTCTCCCCCACAAGGAAACTCTCTCCCCCTACCTAATTTACTCATGTATTGTTTCTGGTTATATTCGAAGTAGGGGGATGAAATCCTAGGAAATAGTCCCCCCCCCCCCTTGAAGTTAGGTACTGTTGCAAAACAGTGGATGGGGATGATATATCCTAGGAAATGGTCTCCCCCCTTGAACTTAGGTACTATTGCAAGACAGTAAGGGAGGATGAAATATCCTAGGAAATGGTCTCCCCCCTTCAAACTTACCTATCTTGTAAGACAGAAAACGGGGATGAAATATCCTAGGAAATAGTCTCCCGCTTGAACTTAGGTACTATTGCAAGACAGTAAAGGGGGATGAAATATCCTGGGAAATAGTCTCCCCCCTTATCTTTTCTATCATTGCAAGACAGTAAAGGGGAATGAAATAACCTAGGAGAGTATCTCAGGTATCCCCCCTTGAACTCAGGTACTATTGCAAGACAGTAAAGGGGGATGAAATATCCTAGGAAATAGTCACCCCCCATGAACCTTGGTACTATTGCAAGACAGTAACGGGGGTTGAAATATCCTAGGAAATAGTCTCCCCCCTCATCTTTTCTATCATTGCAAGACAGTAAAGGGGATGAAATATCCTAGGAGAGTATCCCCCTTGAACTTAGGTACTATTGCAAGTCAGTAAAGGGGGATGAAATATCCTAGGAAATAGTATCCCCCCTTGAACTTTGGTACTATTGCAAGACAGTAAAGGGGGATGAAATATCCTAGGAAATAGTCTCC
>JAHWFP010218362.1:0-13839 GCA_023313725.1 Lithobius niger
CAGTAAACAAAATTTGTATTTAGCCGGTGCTGGGGTAAGCCCTGTGTAGTTAGTGTGCTGGGTGAGGCACCTGTTGATAAACAGTGTTAAACTAAGGAGTTTGAATCCACGTGTAGCTTAAAGTTACATTTATGGGCCGAGATCCTTTCTTTAAAGCTTTTGAAGACTCTGCCCGAGCGCTAAATAGTCAGGAATGGTTTCGAGACGGTGCCAGCTATAAACGGATAACTTTTTCCTCCGACCGCAGTTCCCTTTCTTTGCGTGTATCCATTTCCATTGCGTCACATCCTCCACAGTTCACCGTGACGTATACACACACGTCGGCCTGCCAACAACCTTCCTATACAATGCACGCCAACCTTTTGAGTGCTGGCGGACGGACACAAACATATCGACTGGGAATTATGACTTAATTCGAGGCAGCAACACACAAATCACTGGCAGCCATGCAGTCCCGACAGACACAGGTACTACAACCACATTACGAGGGCGGATGTGTCGTAGATAAATCGGGCCAAATCGTCACGAGCAGCGCGGCGGCATTCGACACGCTCGCCACCCGTTTGACAGATGGCGCCACACTCGACATCCTAATTGCGATTTATAACGCGAAACGCGGGAAAAACATGACTTCTTGCTCGTCATGTCGGACACACTTGTAATTGAGGTGGAGTCGCCGAAATGGGAAGTCCCATGGGATCTTCATACATGCTATTGTGGTATAGGGATAAAAGAAAAGCTTTCCATAATGAAGAGTTTCAGCGAGGTTAATGAAAATTGGAATAAAACTGAGTTTGCAGCAACTTTATTCATCCAATTTCATCATAATGGTAGACGCTCGTTTGAAGAGACCACTAAAAGGGGGATAGCCACCAAATGACATGCTGCAACATCCATAGCCATTTGCCGATATCTATTTCTGTCTACCCCTTACTTTCAACAGGCGAAGGAACACACAAATAAATTTCTTTTTACACAACAAACAAGCCACGTGCCTCCTTTATTATTGAGTGTAAAGTTGGTGCGCCTGCGTGTACCAGGAAGCAAGCGGTAGAGTTAAGCCTAACGACAACACGGGTCTTTTTTCTGTACATCTATAGTGACAGCGATATCGTTAGCCTTGATTGCTTGCTCCCTGGTGTACGTGGACGTACCAACTTTACATTCAGTAACTAAGAACATGGCTAGTTTGTTGTGTTAAAATAAATTGTATTGCATCTTCCTTCGCTTGTTGAAATCAAGTGCAAGATAGAACTGATTAATGTCTATCTAGCACTTGATGCTGGCACTTGTCATTCGGCGAATAGACACCTTTAAAGTACCTCTATCAACGAGTGAAAGTGTGCAGACTCTTTGTCATTTTTTCTTTGTAATTTTGTCATTCAGCCTAAAGTTACCAAAGACAAACTTCATAAATGCAGCAACTTCCTTGTAACCAAATTTTACAATAACATACAGTACCCAAGAAAATTTATTTTAAGTTAAAAGCTGAAGAATATTTTCAGTACTTTTGGTACTTAAATTTTCTTTGTTTCTTTGTAGCATATTTATTTTATTATTACTACTGTCATTATTTTATTCTGCGATGCACTTTATGTAATTATGTCATGTCATGCACTGACACAGACATAATATAATTCTTGACATTTTCAACTCGTCTGTTTTTTTTTTTTTTTTTCAGTTACTTATCATTGTGGTAGCAAACACACCACGCACGAGCTTTAAGTCTTGTGGGGTGAGGGTACGTACGGCATTCTTTATTGTTAACCCGATTCAATAAACCAATTCTGTTCAATCTGGCAACATCTATGGCTGTCCACTCGCCTGCATCAAGTGAAAGAACGCACAACGGCATTTTTTGACAGCACTACATAAGTAAATATAGGCCTAAATGCACTTAATTATTTTTTTAAATATTGGATCATTAAAATAATATTGCATAGGGTAAGATCATTTTAAAACACAAAATCTCCAGTAAAATTTAACATTTTACCTTGTAATTTGTAACAACAATAAGATGCAGCTGCTTGGGGGTTTGGACCGCCAAAACGGTGTATATTCAAACGTCAGATTCGGTCGACGAAAAGTGAAAATATCTTCCATTTGGCTCGAGTAGTCAGGTAACTACTAAACTTAACTGCCATTTGTGTACTCGTTACCTGACTATTTGAGCCTTTGTCTTGTGTTCATCCCCTTTCATTAACGACAGGAAAACATCCTCAGAGTACCTGATGGAGTCCTGGCCTCGACTATGTAAGCTTCATAGCAGATTCAGAATATCTTCATAATGGCTGCAGGAGCATCTGAGTCAAAATCTCTCGTGAAGTTTCAACAGATGCAGCCTTTACGAGATATTCCGGATGGCAGTTCCAATGTGTAATTTTTTTTTAATTTATTTCTTTGAGGCTTAAGTCAGCCGAAGAAATTTAATGCTCGTGTGGCTGAACCGGCTCAATTTTGAACATTACCAGACCTTTTGAGACGAAGAAATATCTGGTAAAGGGAGGAGCCAACCCAGGGATTTGAACCGGGAAACCTTCGGTCATCGTAGGGGGCCGAAAGATTGTCCAGAATTGGCCAGAATAGCTCCCATAGACGTTGAAGGAGCATGGTAGCGTCTCACGCTACCCTGGCCGGCAGTCCTGGTGGGGACTTTGCCAAGATCCCTTTCCAGGGATTCGATTACATCCGCAAACCTCCAGCAACCGGGCTGAGCTCTCTCACCGCTCAACCACAATGGTTTATAACCCAGCAACAATGGCTCTAACACTGACGGAGAACTTCCCACAGTTGGTTCTAACTCTTGGTTTCAGTAAAGCATTGCAGTTCCTCTCGTTTTATGAACTTCGTTCACAAAACCAACAGCCCGCCTCCCCCCGCCCGCCACATGGGCTCCTCGATTTTCGAAAGAGGTAAGCTGGATTTGGTGCAGCCTCTGCTCGTATAGGGCAAGTGAGGATACCAACGAGACATTTGGTTACTCGTCTCTGCACGTTTTCCACAGAAGCAATGTATTCCTGGTATCCTGGTGACCAAATTTGGGCGCACTGAACCACAATTGGTCGAATAAAGACACTAACGGTGGGGATATCCAGTTGAGGTTTAAACTTAATCCTTGGGTTAAGCTGGGTCATAAGGAAAAATGATGATATCCATCACGAAATAAGTTGAGGGCTAAGCAAAATTTAGCCTGTAGGTCGAGGGTAAACTTAATACTGAGTAATTAGCCCCGAGCTGTAAAAAGTGGTGATATCCATCTAGTATTAGCGTTATTCCTGAGCTTTAACAACATTTTTACAAGGCTAATTGAGCCTGAAGGGCCAGGTCTTAGGAGTAAAGAGCTAACAAAACCCCAACTTAGTCCAACATGGATATCACCAACTTTTTTCTCCAGTCTACTAACTCCCAGCTCGAGGGTTAGTTAGATCCAGGGTTAAGCTACTCCGGGGCTAGTTTAGACCTCAACTGGATATCCCCACCGTAATAATTTTACGCGCGACACAAGTGCTCTGAACAACGGAGAGATGAGTTTTAAAGAAGTAAATCAAACGGCTGACTCTTTAGGCCACTGTGCGTCATACTTTTTAATTTCCTGTCCATGACGATTCAAAGGGCCTTCACCTCTGAAACAGCAGTAATATTAAGAAGGTGCCTTACAGTGCCGTATTAGATTTCCAAATCGGTCTATTGAAACCTGATCACGCCATTGGGAACAGGACCTCAGGTCGACTTTCAGGAGCCCAAGAACACCCTCAAGACCTTCCGCCCGTTTCCCCGCCCCGATAACAACGCCTCAGGAAACTTGGCGCCCTCTCACCATCAACCACCATGACCACATAATTGTTTTTCTCCGAATAAGTGTTACCACTCAAAAAACTTATTATGGATCAAAAAGACTCCTTAGTCTCTCGCATTCGTAGAACTTTTCCTTTAGGCATTGTCTCAAACGGACAAAAAAAAAAAAGGGTGCAGTGTTGCCGCACTTTCGCACCTCAAAACGCATATAGTATTGAGGAACACACACGCACACCTAACGCACACAAAAAAAAAAGTAGAAAAGAAAAAAAAAACGCACAACTAATAGAAGATATGTCAAGGCAGCACTACAATTCTTCGTGATTTATCGCAGTGACTTCACTCTCCAAGCCATTTCGTGTCCGGGTTACGGAAATTAATTACTTGCCTTGAAGTCGAGTCGGGGGAAGAAAATAGGTCCGATGATGTGTGCCCGCCCTAGCGGCAAACTTGAGAAGAAGGAGGACAAGTCACAAGGAGGACATCATTAGGAATAAGAAATTGAAAGAAAGGATTTGTTTCCGCCTTGTACCAACCTACACATGGACGTGGAGGGTAGAGAGGGTGCGCGCTAGTGAAGCTTAAGGGAGTACGTGGCGGATGGGGGGGGGGGGGGGGAGGAGGGTTAGTGATGAGGACAGTCCAAGCGTTGCATGTGGGTGGAATGTGCTCATCGCCTGAGGGCTTCATTACAGTCACTTTACATCATGTCAATCCAAATGGAGCTATGTATACGACCAGAGAAAGCTTAAAGCCTGGGACATGCAAATGGGAAATGTGAAAAGCCGACGCAACGAATGAGACCACAGCGGGTAAGCGGACAATAAATCAGTGATGAGGAGACAGCGGCCATTGTCTTTAGGGGTACAGCTCATGCTGGCAAGTTTTAATAACGTCCCGTGTTGTAGGAGCATTCTTGCGTTCTGTTCCAAAGCTTGAAGTTTGAAGAATCCACTGGCACTGTTTTTTTCTTGGTTAAGTTAGGCTCAGGCTTGCTTTCGTGAACCTAAATCAGATAAGTCACCTTAAACTTGTTGATTTTCTACCACGAACCATTGGTGGAAAATTGCGCATCAAACAAATTGCTCATCAGTATTTCTCAACGCTCCATATGAGTAGTTCGCAATGCCTTTCTCATACGGCTGTTAGTAAGCCATCGTTGTGATTAATTTGTTTTAAAGGGACATACATACTACCTCCCACTCGAGATTCCTCGACACTTCTCAATATTTCTAGACACTTCGGAAAAAGTAAGGTCACAAGGGTTTATTTACCATACCGTTAATCGATCCCTCACTAACAATTCCTTTTAAAATGTGGCGTCTAGGAGATTTTTACTGTCAAATATTTGATTGAAAGCGCTTTTCGGGTATCCTCCTCATATTTACACTTTGGCGCGCTCAAATCTAGGATCTACTTTCGTGACACCTCACAATTTCCTGTTTATGACGACACGATTTCGGTGATCGTACTGTCACTTGACCCTCGTTTCATTATCGCACGCGCAACGCTGAGTCACGTGAAGAAGCAAGCGGAAGTGACTACTACTATGTACTACTGCTGAATCTTGCGAAAGAGTAGGGCGGCAATATACGCGGACTGAGAACTGTGCGTGTCTGTTATGGCACAAGAAGGAATCTCCCTTCAAATCCTATCTGAAATATGGCGACTGGGACGAATTCTCATGAATAGTGGGAAATAGGAGATTTTTATCATATATCCCACGTGTATAGTTCAAGTTAGCAGGCTGAGACATTCGAGCGTTAACCGTGATGTTTCATAATGACGATAGCAGATGCCTCGTGACTCCTTTGTTCCCATAGCAACACGGCAACGCTCGCCCTCGATGATTGACATCTAGCAAAAGCGGGCGGGTAATGATATTTTTCTTCACCAAGTCCGTTAGATGGTTACCACGGCGCACCTAAGCGCTGCATGAGGCAATTATAAGGCAAGAAGTAATATCCCTTTACGCCTACAATAATTAGCCCATTAACTCATTGGCTCCATGGTCTTGGTGACTAGGTGGTGGTAGAGCTCATCCTTTTCCTGAAGTAGGCCAATTAGATCGTCAAGTGGTAAAAAGTCCTTGGCGATTTCCCTGTGAGATCTGCCGTTCAAAACAGTGCGAGATTCTTCAGCAGTTATGGGATATATTCTGGTATTTCTATTGCACCCTTCTATGACCGAAGGAGTGTTCCTGGTTCGAATATCTGGAGAATACACTTCATTAATCATTTCCACTTCTAAAACGTCTCGTAAAGTCCAACTACAGCAGGTTCGTCCGCTAAGTTTTGGACTAAAAAATGATGAGTTTGCTTCTCGCGACGTTAAAGTAAATAAACGGTAGTCTGTAAAGACGGTGGTGATCTCGTTATGCGCTTTACCAACTTGGTGCTGTTAGCGCTACTTCAGCGAATATATATTTCAGCGTTCTTCATGGTTTTATTACTATTATATTTTTTTCGTCGTCAGCAGTCGTAAAGTGTTTCCTTGCCCCATGAAAACTTTCACACGAAAGTCACCCAGAATAATTCACGATACTTCATCGTGTTGTAGAAATATTCGAGCGCTTTGTGGCAACCATGATCTGTGGCAACTTACAAAAGACAACATTTTCCAAAAGTTTTGGCATTTTGAGTAGTCCGAATTTTTAAGTTTAAGTGGTCCTGGGCATTGGATAGTGGCGTGCACATAAGGTGGGGCAAGTGCGGCAGTGCCCCGCCCTTTTCGGAAATAGCCCTTTATGTAAAAAAAAATGTTTTTTTTTTTGTAAAAAAAAATTGGCCCTTTTGTGCCAGCATCATTGCTAATGCGGCGTTGCCTGAGAAGGAGCCTAAAGGCTAAAAAAAAATGCCCAAAAAAGGGCAGAAAAGAGCAAAAAATAGGCAGAATGGGTAAAAAGATATTAAAAAAGTCCCTAGGTAAGTATGTGCATTAAAATCATGAAAAAGGCCTGAAAAGGGCAATAAAAGGCTAAGAAAGGGTAACAAAATAAGGCAAGAAAAAGTGTCCGTTTACTAAAGGTGCCACTTCCTAATCGGTGGTCTGTGCACACTACTGGTCCTGGGAACAAAGTCGTTTTAATGTTGCTTGGACATTCGTTGAACTCAAACGCGGACCACACAGAAGTCCCAAACGACTGGTAATGAAAAAGCCGACATCGTAAAGAGTATAAATTTCAGGTTAGAAACTCCGAGACATTCCGAATTTCTAACTGAAATTTATCCGTCCAATGTTATCGTGTTATTTTGTTATAGACAGTATATCCTATCTACAACTGCGAAAAGCAGAAAGTTGAAAAGGACTTTAGTTATTACAAATACAAACAGAGTAGCCATCAAGTGCTGGTGAAAATACGAAATCACTACGTTTCGGTTCCTATAGGTCGGAACCGTTTTCAGGTGAAGGGTTCAAAACATGTCAAACAACATAAAAAATAAAAATTAATAAAATAAATAAATAGCGGAGCAGAGTCATGGAAATAAAACTTACAAGTCATAGTGATGTAAGGTGCCAAAAGGTACTCTGTTTGTATTTTTATTTACTCCTGCGATCACCAATAAAATTTGTTGGCTAGTTCTAGTGTTGGGAGTTAGAAACTATTTGTCCGATTACTGAATAGGTTATATCGAAATAACAAGCGAATTTCTTTGCCTTGTAATTTACTGCGTATTACAGAGAGCTTACCAGTCAAACAATTCAGTTCGACGATAGGCCTATATCCTTGAGAACGTACGATGTGTGTACGTGCGTGCACCTCTTCCACTCTTGAACTAAGGCACCTCCAAAGATGAGAGTATATAGCACCATATGAAAAATATTTAAATAACCCTTCCAGAAAGCCTATTTTCATTGCTGTAACTTGATTTTTTGATCCTCAAATAGCGAAAAACTGCTCATGACGTCAAAGTTCGATCAGGCAAGCTAATGAGAAAGAAATCAACTAAACTACATGAAGCGTGGATCGACGCCAAAAGAGTGAACGAAG
The DNA here is from genome assembly GCA_023313725.1 of Lithobius niger. Lineage (NCBI taxonomy): Eukaryota > Metazoa > Arthropoda > Chilopoda > Lithobiomorpha > Lithobiidae > Lithobius > Lithobius niger. The sequence goes on from JAHWFP010218362.1 coordinate 7,787, forward strand.
CGAACAACATGGCTATTGTACGTAATGGATGTAAGAGAACATGAATCACAGTAACCCAGAGGTCATAAACTGCACCAGATATGTACTGGTGACTTCACTGCTGTGTGTTTTGCTTCAATTTCTACAGGCATGCAGTGTAAGTTTAAGTTTACGGAGGCCCATCCCACAGTGCCACGAGGCAGAACGGTGGCGTAACTAGGGTTTTGTACTGAGGGGGCAACACTAGGCATTTAAGCCGAATGGTGTGGAGGGAGAACCGAATCAGAGCCCCGGAAGCTGACGCATTTTTGCTATTTTCCGGCATTTTCTGGCCTTGTAAAGTGCCGTTGGAAACATTTTTATAAAACCAGCTTTGCTGACTGCATTATACGTATAAAAAAATTCGTCATCGTCCCCCACGATCCAGCGCACTTTTCCCTCCTAAATACAGATGCGGACCTATTTCCGTTACCTTCTGGACTTAAATGCTATCATGTCAGAGCGGAAAAAATTAATACCTAATTTGCCACGACTTTCTAATTAATTTACATATTTAAGGTTACTGCAAGTCCTTCGTCATTGCCAATTTGGGCGCGATCAAATTTAAAAGCTCAGAGGATCCGACTGACACGTTTAGCGACGGAAGCAATGTGCGCTGGACCATCGTTGCCGTCAGTCGTCGGAACGGAACGGAACGGCTAGTCTGCTACAAGTTTAACCCATAATACGTTTATTTCCATTAGAAAAGTGAGATGTACACATAAAGAACACATTTTTTCCTTGAATAAACCTATAAAACCTTTTCTTTTAATTACCTAGATGGGGTTTAATGCAATTTTGCCGTAAGCAAACTATTTTTAAACGCATCTATAATAGTACATCCCTCTTCCATTTCCAACTTTCTAGCCTCTCCGCAACACGTATATTACCCTCCACACAGCGTTAATGTGGAAAAACAGTGAAAAGATTTATCGGCAAAAGCTGTCGCGCGGCTCCTCTAGTCTTCGTCCCTGCGTCATTTCACGTACCTCCCCCAACTCCCCCCCCCCCCCCGACCCCTGCCCCACCATCCCGTTGTCTTGAGTTGATTACTGGACCGTCGTAGGGGGAGGTCTGCTTTTCGTTCGTTTCCTTCGTTGTCTCATAAGATGGGAAAGCAGTGCCGAAGGCGGCGTCTGTGGCACCTCCATGCCAAAAAAGCAAAGAGGGAAAAAAAAAAAGGTAAAAAGAAAAAAAAAAGGTAGTTTTAGTAATCACTTGGGCTCAGTATGAGTTACACGGCACAAAGGACTCTGGCTTCTTTATGGGCTGTTAGTCGACCTGCCTCAATGGGGTACCTCCTCGACTCGACAATTGGCGTGAAGTCGTCAACGGTCCAAGAGCTGAGGTGTATTGTGCAATGAATTTGAGACGCCGCCAATGCGAGAAAAGGGACACGTCCCTTGCTAAAAATGTAACACCTATTTATTGAGTGACAGACAGTGAATATCACCTGTGGGTCGTAATGGAGGGGGGGGTGGGGGGGGGGGCGTTGTGTCCGAGTCTATCTGTGAACGAAAAAAGAAAATGGGTAGATAGCAACAAACAAACGTTGATTCTAAGTGCGCGTTGCAAAATTCGGATAAGAGATGGTGGCGTAGGATGGCGACGTATTCTAAATTATAACTGGTTACCGATAAAAAAAAACATCTTTGTAATTTAAAGGTCCCTGTTCACCGAATGACAGCTAGGTTCACGATTTAAGACGCAGCCAACAGAGATACTTCCGTTTTGAGATTATGGGATGGCAGCCGCCATAATGATTGTCGTGGAGTGCAAAATGTTGGAGAAAGTCAAGTCCGGAGTAGGGTAAAACGCGCATAGCTGCAGTTTAACTGCGATACTGTTTGCAAAATTCATCCTAGCACAGGCAAAAGTTTAAACTAACTTTCCAATAGCTGTTCGATTACATTTATGTTTTCGCCGTTTTTAAGATGTACGGCAATTTCACATTTGTGGCAACCTGCCCAATATATGCATTGCCTTCTTCTTACAATACAGGAGTGGCTACGATATAAATGATGAGTTATGGGATGTGTATCAAATGAATCTCATTCTGGCGAGAGCAGCCGAGAACGGAATGCAACAGGCGCCGCCATATTTCCTTTTTTTTTTAATTATTGTTTTATTTTGAAATTGCTGTCATGCTCTTTATAGTGGGTTGCGATAATTTTGTAAATAAATTAAATAAATAAATATATTGTAGGATTAAACCGCTCGCGAATCTCATTCGGACGAGAACCGGAAGTTGTCTGGCGCCATGTTGGCGTTACTGACGTCGGCCAGGCGCCGGAAGGAATGCTGTTTACGATGGTTTGGAACGCATTGTTTCTAGGTACAGTTGTGACCCGCAGATGACTTAAATGCAGCATCTAGCGCCGTCTACCATTATTTAGTTCTATGTAGCACTTGATTTCAATAAGCGAAGGAATGCGCAAAGAAATATCTTTTTACACAACAAACTAGCCACGAGCCTCCTTAATTATTGAATGTAAAGTTGGTGCGTCCACGTGCACCAGGGAGCAACGATCAAGGTTAACGATATCACTGTCACTAGATGGGGTCCATCTAGCGGTTCAAAATCTGCGTTTCAAAACGGTCAATATATAGAAAAAAGCGCCCTTGATGTCGTTAGGCTTAACTTTACCGCTTGCTTTCTGGTGCACGTGGGCACACCAACTTTACACTCAATAATTAAGGAGGCACGTGGCTTGTTTGTTGTGTAAAAAAAATTATTTGTGTGTTCCTTCCCCTGTTGAAAGTAACGGCTAAACAGAACTAGTCGATGCTTCAGCCTGTCATTTGGTGGCAATCCCCCTTTAAATTAAGTCATCTACGCTGGTGCGATGGGTGTTTGTTTAGGTAGGCCGAATTATCTTCTAACTACAGCACTGTTTCAAATAATTTTAAAACAAATTAAAATCCCTTGTTTGCCTCTTGCAATTGACTCGATGAATAGTTGGTTTTGATAGATTTGGTCTTATAGAGATGGAAGTTACGTCATAGAGGTCCGGGGCGAAGACCGGAAATTATATCTAGGTCCAAGATTATGACCATTCGAAACCGTAACCGAAATCAACACCCAAAATGAGACCTTCAGCTTAGAACTACCCAAAATAGCGCGAAATGAATTGCTCTGATGGATTTTTGTCAGAAAACATTGTAAATTAATTGCCGAAAAAAATTGTAAAGTAAGATATATATATATATTTATTTATACTCAGATCGCCGTAATATTTTGGGAGTATAGTGTATGAAACGACTGAGTAATGCAATAATGAGGACGGTCACTATTTGTATACTATATAGAAGCTGTGGAATTAAGCCATCACTACTGCAATCGTTGCTGAAATTGTTATACATATTTTTCAAGGTTTTTTTTTTTGTGTTATTTGAAAATATTTTCAACACCATCCCCACAAATAAAGACATTTTTGTAAATAACAACTTAACAATGAATCTACGATGTGTTTGCCAGTCGCTAAATGAGAATGTAGTTAGGGCAGTACTTCCGTGAAATGTGTCGGACAATTTCCTTTTTGGCTTCCGTTAAAGCGGATCAGCCGTTTAGGCTGTATTCAAAAGCGACACTCCATGAGTCACTTGCCTGGAGAAATTAATTAGGTCTACGCACAACCAGAAACGCATTAGGACCTGGTTGTAGAGTTTGGAACGTTCGACCAATATTCTGAGGTCATCATCACTGCTCAACACCACAGCGTCGACGACAAATTTTAATGTTTGACTGGTATTTTGAGCTCAACACTACTCAACACCACAGCATCGACAAAAAATGTTAATGTTTAACCAGCATTCTGAGCTCAACACTTCTACTCAACACCAAGGCATCAACGAAAAGTTTTAATATTTGACCAGTATTCGGGTGCAACACTTCTACTCTACAATACAACATCGACGAAAAATTTTAATTTTTGCTTAATGCAATGAGAAAAATGGCTCGCATACGCATTAGACACTCGAGCAGTATGACGAGTGGAAAGGTGGCGGTGGAGGAGGGAGTTCAAGGGTTTCTAAAACAAGGCAGAAAAAAACTACGCGATACGAAATCATGAGGGCAATAAGTTTTCGGCAAGTCACATTTCGGAAAGCTTAGTTAACATTTTTAAATGCATTCTAACTAAAGGGCAGTGTTGTGTAAACAACGCACTGCCCTGTAATTAGACTGCACTTAAAAAATACCACCAAAATTTCCAAAAATTTAGATTAACAAAAAGTGTTTAGTGAGAGTGACACACGACTATGGGTGAAATGAAGACTTGAAATACTGGCGGACGGATGAACATTGTAAATTACCGTCATTTCTCACGGGTTAACAGCTAATCGCCAACCGACCAGTTGCTTTCGCCATGCAATCGCATATTGAGCGCTCGTCTATTGGGCCAACTTTTCAGAAAGTTTGGTTTCCTTGTCAAAGGCTTTCTTACTTCAGGGCAGTGCATCGTTTAAACTAACACACGAATCGACAGCAACGATACACGGCATTGTAATATAAGAAAAGCTTTGCATCAGGTACGTTCACCCCATTACAAAATATAAAAGGCTCACTGAGATACTTACGACGAGCTCGCTACCAACCGAGGAGTGTTCCGTAATCCATCCTCTAGAAGATTACCAAACCAGATACAAGGATCAATCGCGATACGCTACAAAGATAAACCAAACTATCTGAAAATTTGGCTCAAAGCGCTTAGGAGAGCGACGGATCTGTCGGTATTTAACTGTGAAGTCTTAAAAAATGACGCGAATTTATAACGCTTGTCCTTCACTCTTTCATCCGGTTTATTTGAGTCTGAATCCTTGAAGTCTGCAACTATTGTCACCTAGTTTTACCACTGCATATAGTTCCAGAAGTTCGCGTTTAATTATTTCAGAGGAACGCGAAATGGTCTGAACGAACGAAGAGAAAAACACCCTCTAAACGCCTGACGGGATCAGAAACTCACTCGGAGAGTATAATACTGTAAAAAATGCCTCCACAGAACTTTAAGAAAGGAGTGGTGGTATTCACGTCAAAATAGCTGAATCGACAAACTGGTTTTTGTGATGATCTGAGAGACTCTGGGGGCTAGTTCACTTTCAGCATCAATCGAAGTTTTATTTTTAACCCCTACAGTAACAGGACGCAGTCGAAAGAGGTCCTCCAGAAAATTCACAGCGCTTACCAAGATTAAGGAAAAAGTCACGAAGATTCCCACGATCTTGACCCACATGTATCCAGCAGATCGAGCTTCAATTATTGAATTTCAGTATAGTCACATTGTAGGCGTCAGGTCAAGGACGAAAAGCGCTATTCATGAGGGTTCGTTGAAAACCCAACAGAAACGACCAAACATAGGTAAGCGGAAACCTTGGCCCTAATGTAGGGACCCATCCTATGTCCGCAGCAACACTGCCCCAGCTCCCTTGACTATCGATGTTCCAGCGAGCCTTGCGCTTAGGATGCTTCGCTTCAATCTGCCTCTCGCTTAGGAACTATTACTATGATCTAACAATGATTAAGGACGGAAAAGCCAAAGGCTCAACAAGAGTTAAACAATGATGTAACAATCTGTATTTCATGCAACAATTATCATGTACAACAATGTAACATGCCTATCACCAATGGCAATGATTGTAATTCTGCAACGATTGTAATTATTATTGCCTTGTTATCATTCCAACTTCCCTCACTTCAATCCTGCCATCAACCGACCTAAGTCCTGCATATTTTGGCATAACTAGAATTACTTCCCCAAGTCCATCTTAGCCCAGCTCACAAAGTCTCACTAAATAACAACCCCATTACATTTGTGTGACGATTAGTCAATTATTCCATGTAGGTCAGGCGAGCATTCAATAAATACCATCCAAAATACTGGACCAATAAATATCGTTTGGGAGCAATTGACTGTGTCAGCGTATAATCGTCAATTGACCCGTTTCACATTGCCAACCTAGGCTACGATCTATTTACGTTGCTAACCTAGACTTTGATCTATACACGTTGCCAACCTAGGCTTTGATCTATACACGTT
>JAHWFP010218365.1:0-12809 GCA_023313725.1 Lithobius niger
TAGTGATTCGCTGCTGTGGACTGCCTTTTAAATTTAATGGCGTCGAAAGCTAGCCAGAAGAGTTAACATGAGTTATTTTGTAATAATACTTAACTTTGAGTTTGAAGTTTTTTTTCTCATTTTTTTTTATGTTTCTCGAAAAGGTATTTCCTTTTAAAAGTTCTTCCGAAAACATGTAATTGGATTATGCACTTCTTACATTGCCAGTGGCTAAATAAATCCGATAATGCACGAAGCGAGGGACATTAATGTTCGAAGAAAAAAAAAAGTGGGGGAGGAGGGATTGGAGCAAAGACGGAAGTGGGGGTCGGCCGCGCGGGGGTTGTAAGCGCATTAATGGAATTAAGAATTTATACGCAACAGGTCGATAGATATAGATTCACTGGAATTTTGTCGTTATGCAACTGTTTTTCGTTTTATTTTTCGGTTCGTTTCAATTCGGAAAATGGGTTGGCTTCCGTGGAATGTCTGCCATGCGTTACATACTAAAGCATGTTCGTTATTATTATTTTTTTTTTACCGCTGGTATAATCGAAATTATTTTTAAGGTTTTAGAAGAAAATTGGATTGAAGAATTCTTTTTAGTCTGCTGCTATTTTTTTTTGGATTTTTTTTTCGTTTTCAAAATACCCAAGAATGGTGAAGAAAAGGGGGGAGGTAAACGAGGTGGGGAAACTAACACAAGAAAGTCAGTTTATATGTACAAATCTTTGACTCTAGTGGTTTTCTCTTTTTGCATTGTTTTTAACGTTTATTGTTTTTAATTTTATTGAATTTGAATGGTAATGCAAGCTTGACATTTGCCTTTTGGACTAAAATGTCACCTACGACCTTTGCAGCCAAATGCTGAGGTCCTACCGCAAAGCCATATTGACATGGCCGAAAGAAACCGTCCATATAGGCAGCATTTAACACGCACATATATGCGTATAAATATACACTTTACAATCGTCACTGGAGGGACGCTTGTTTGTGCGCTACTTGCCAAGTGAAATCGAAAGGAACACACAAGTTAATATAGCGCAAAATCGGAGATTAAACAGGACGGAAAGCCAAGTTGGCTCGGCAAGGGTTAAATGTAAACGGATGCTATTCTGACAGTGAGCATCGTTGAAAGGCCTTAAACCAAGAAAGGAGTTTTGTTTATTCAAGACATGGCCAATTGGAACATAAATTGCGTGTTTCGCCTGCCGACTCCACGTCATTCCTAGCGCTGGGACGTCTCTTAGTGCTGCTTCGGTAATATACGATTCTGGTGATGTTGAATGCACTAATCTTGAGCCAGGAAGCGAAACAAGAAGTTTCTTTCCCAGAAGGCCTTGTAACAAGTGATGGAGTACGAAGCGGATACTCCCACGTCCTATAGTGAAAGTATTTATAAGCTCCTGCTTACAATTTTATAGTCATGCTCTGTTCGATAACTTAAGAAAATTCGGCAAAATGCAAGTAATTTCGTGTAAAATCAACGTTGTATACGAAAAATGCAGGAATTATTGTACATTGTACATCTCCGTTCTATCTCGTGTACCTTTTCCCCCAAAATGGCTACATTCAATTTGTAACACCCTTTTGGCGTGTAAGGCACATCTAGTCTGGTTAGAGTTATAGTGTATTACAAGGTCTGTTGCTGCAACCTTTAATAAAAAATAAAAAATAAAAGTGTTGCCTACATAGTTGATTACGACAGTGTACAGTAGTGAAACGCGCTTCAAAACGGCGTTGAGTAGGCATAGAAACATAAGCCACATTAAAGTAGGAAATGGCATACGCAATATGTAAAAACAACTTGTGTATGCCTTTTCCTATTTAATGTGGCTTTTTTTTCTAATTTAGGGCGAACTGCAGCCTATAGATTAGGACACGAAATGTGAATCTGAGCGAACCATGATGTGAAGTGTTTTACTCTTTTTAAATTTTATCTCTGATGAAGGTACTGCGAAATTAAAAAAAATTTTATTGAATATATAGTATCGAAATATAATTTTGTCGTTTTATCGCATGTGCTATTGGCTGTTGTGTCCTGTTTATTAGTATGAAAATGCTGCGAGTCGTACTAAATCTCGGACCAGCGAGTAGTAAGGCTGGGATTCCACCATTTTTTAAACAAAAAAATCAATACGCTCGTTCCTGGTCTCTCTTTTTTTTTTTTTCATATATTGACTATTTTTATTTTTAGATGCGCATGGGAGATTCAACGTGAAACATCCACTGCGACATGTTCTATTTTACTCCTCAGCTGCAAAAAAAGTTGTAGCGTGCGTCCGTCTGTCCATTCCTTTTTATCTGCGTCAGCTGCTGTTGGGGATATGTCAAGGCCGAAATCGGTTGTCAAGATGAAAGACAGAGAGACAGAGTGGCAACATTTTTAGCGAAGAAAGAAAAAAAGTGGAGCAGAATGATGAATGGCTGGTCAATGCGATCAGGAGAAAGACAGGAGACAGACATGATGATCACGGAAAGATATAGCCGTCAAAAATGGCGAAGAAAAAAGAAGCGGACGGATGGAAGATGTGAGGCGTATTTTTCTCTCCTGTGGGAAAGTAGGAAAGGGAGGGAAGGCCAGATTTAAAGTTGCCGAATCCACTTACAACTTTCTCCGTGGAGTTCTGGCTCGTCAAAAACTGTGCGTGGATGAGGGGTTAGCAAGGAAAGGGATTTAAAAGCTTGGTCGAGACTCAAGCAAGGGGAAGAAAGACGAGATTTCAAGTAGCTGAATCCACTTATAACTTTGTCTTGAACTTTCAGCTCATCAGAACTCTGTATGCCGAAGAGTTTACGCGGGAATAGCCTAGGGACTCGCCAGGACGAGAACAATGTAGGGATTATTTGGTGAAAAAGTTGGGGGAGGGGATTTAAAGTTGCTGGAGTGAGCCACTTACAATTTTGTCCGGAAGTTTTGGGTCACCAGAACTGTATATTTATTGATGGGGAGGCAAAAAAAAAATGACTAGAAGTTGGTCGAGATGAGATTTTCAGGGTTCGTACAAACCTGCAGACCCTGGAAAAGCTCCGGAAAACTCAGGGAATTTAAGCTACAGTTGAAACTCAGGAAAAAACTCGGGGAAATTCTCTGATTTTTCACAATAAACCTGGAAAGAAAACGCCCACTCTGGTTTAGGGCTTAGATAGAAGAAATTTCGTGCGAAGCGATGGGTTACTACATTCCAACAAGGTCAACATTGCTGCAATCGTATATGGTTGGTGTTGCGTTCATGGACCGAGTTTGACGTCTTTGGTAAACCATCCTGTGACGCCATGCAGCCGCGAGCAGCCAGTCTCGTTAGGACTTCAGCCCTAACCTGACAGAAGAAAATTTCGTGGGAGGAGAAGCGTTACTGCATGCTAAAAGGGCAACATTGCTGCAATCGTATGGTTGGTGTTGCGTTTTTGGACCGAGTTTGACGTCTTTAGTAAACCATTCTGCAACGCGATGCAGCCGCGAGCAGCCAATTAGTTTGGCTTTTACAGGAGGCGTCAGTGCTTCTGGTCGTGCAAGGAGAAAGATCGTTTGGAGGTCCTGCATGGATCTTCAGACTGTTTGGACGATACTTATTTTCGTCTTTGTTAACAATGGAACCGACGCAATTCTTTTGGCCAACTGTTTATTCATTGTAGGGGTAGTCAGTCCATCTTTACTTCAGTATTCAAAGGCTAGATTCCTCTTCAATACTTCCTACTTTCAGTTCTTATCGTCATACGTTAAGGGATGATGCATACCTTTTCATGAGTCATTCACTGAAGGTGGGAGACAAAATTTGTACAGATGAACAGTATCTTTCGCAGTTGTTCTATATAGTAGGTCCGATATCAAACTCATGGGATAAGTGATGAATTAAGGCCGTAATTACTTTAGGGCTAACGCCTATGAAGCAATATGGCAGCATAGGCTTATCAGAGGGTAGAGAGGGAAAAAACTTCAAACTTTTCAAGTGAGCAAAAACGGAAGAGAAGTGAGAGGACGCATACAAGTTATAGTGCAGCGTCATGTGACGTCATATTGGCTACGACACACCATTTGGAGGTAATAGCTACAAGGTGCACTAGATTAAAATGTAACGGAAAACAACGGCACTTCTAGTCAAGACAGTGCTTTGAGAGCGGATGTGTAGGCTTAAAAGAACGTTGTTTTCTCCAGCAACAAAAATCGCGCGTTATAGGCTTAAGAAATCCAGTCTAATAGCATTGACTTCAATAAGACGATCTTCTTTTCTCCCTCCAGTGCTCCTTGCAGCTAACCCAGTTACTGGCTCCACCATAGAGTTATACACAATAATACTACATCATGTCACTGCCCTATAGATATAACGTTGTAAATTGAATTTGAATATTTATTTCTGAGGGCCTCGGCCTTTCGCCATGCGCCCTAATACAGAATCTAAAATAACAACGCAACAAAGCAACTAAACAGGTAAACAACACAATGTCAAGCTCAAGTATCAGACAAAAACATCTCAGTTTCTCGGCCTAACAACCACGTGTCCACACCTGCACTGGTGTAGTCCTTGTATCCCGGTCACACCCGCCCACATGAGGGTCGTTGTAAAGATGTATAGGATATCACCCGCTTTCCTCGTGCCGAAACCCAAACAATGTCTCGACGCTGCGTGTCTCGACATTCTTAGCTCTCAGCAAGCACTCGGAGAACGGGTAATATCCTATTTATTACCCGGATTTTGCCTCTCAGTCCGACGAGTGTTGGCTGCGTCTGGTCGCGCTCGGTGATTGTGTGTGCTCGCGCTCGGTGATTATTTCTTGTTCTGTTTTGGAGCTTGATTTACCCAGTCAAGCTCTGCGGCCTTGCAGTGCTGGAAACACCGGTTCTCGTTAGATCCCCGAAGTTAAGCAGCATTGGGCTGGATTGATACTTGGGTGGGTGACCCCCTGGGAATCTAGCTGTTGCAGACATAGGGCCTTAGGGCTTCGGGCAGATGACCAGGAGTGGTTAACGCTCGTTAAACCCTTTAACCCTTTTTACCTAGTCAAGCTCCTATACGCTATAGCAAGCAAAGTCGGCATGGCATGACTCCGCATCACCCAAGACACAGCCACCTATACAGTAAAGGCGGATTCCCACCGCCTTTTCCGTTTTCATTTCGGAATCGGAATCGGAAAGGAAAAATTTTACGTCTACCTAAAACAACAAAACGGTTACCACCGCGGAAAGCAAGCGTTAGCGGCCATCCAATCATACAACGCGATTAAAAATCCAGGCCGGTCACGCGAGTAGCCAACCACAATGGAGCTTAGTAATATGCGCTGTGCACGTGAAACTAAACATGGCGGAGTCGCGGGAGCGCTTCTCAGTTGACCACTTCACTGTCTATAGTCATCTAAATGCCCGTATGTAACTTAATAATTAGTATTTTTTTTACAGGTAGTGCAGGTCTCAACCGCCAAACGTTTCGTGCCGTAGTGTTGAGCGGCTCGAGCCACATTGTCTTAAATTTTGGTATTGTCGTATACTGTCGCATGTGATTAGCCAAAGCCCCCTGAATGAGGCTACTTGGGGGGATGGTCAACGTCATGGTCAACGTCACAATAGTTACCACGAAGCCTACGTCGCGGGGTGCGTACATATTCAACGGCGACCTGGGCCGAGTTTCTGGCGGTAGCTAACAGACACGATCTGCCGGCGTATCTAGGCCACGAGCTATTTTTCTGTTAATCACACACTCTGTTTTTCTAAGCTGATAAGCAAGTTACCTCCTCGTGTTTTTCCACTAAAATATCAATGGCTTAAGAGGCATCCATCTTTGTTGGGGTGGCGATCGACTGCAGTAGTGTGTCACGTGGGAGCAACTACGCGCTGTGACAGGCTTTCCGATAAGCTTTCGTTTCGTTTCGTTTCGTTTCGGAAAAAGCTACCAGGTTGGAGTCAACTTTCGGATCGGAAAGGAAAAAGGAGCAGTCTCGCGCATCCTCTGTTGAGTCGTTGCCGTAGCAACTGCCTAAACTTTTCCGATTCCGATTCGAAATCAAAACGGAAAAAGCGGTGGGAATCCACCTTTAAGGCTGTATCATCTTTGCCTTCCGTAATGCTCCGCTAGAAGGCGAAACAAATACCGACGCGACAAGTTTGCCAAGTGGCGTCATCGGTTGGCAGAATTTGGAACCCTCGTCGGTTAATTTGAAATTTCGCCGTTTGGTGCAGAGATGGCAGCACCTAGCAAACTTGCGCTTGCGTTTATGTCAATTGTTGATTTTTGTTGCCTTTTTTTGGTCTGATACGATACGGCCTTTAATGTAGGTGGCTTTTCCAAGACCGCTTTTCCTAAATAAACTGGACTGCACATGCCCCGACTCTGACGTCAGTTGTGTTCTTTGTTGCATCATGTATTTGTTATCTCTGATATCAACATGGCTGTCGTTGTCGGTCCGACGAATCGACGTACCTCTGGACCACGAATGGACGCAACTCTGGACCACCTGGACTAACAAACTAGTGAATACTTATTATGAGACGTAAGTGGGACTGCACCGAACGTAAAAATTGTATTCGAGTGTATTATGCTACAATTGGCAATGTGGAATTTACGTTAGGCTCGCTAGACAGCAACTAGAAGAAACGATCGCAGTCCTATGCGCAAGGCCAACTGAGATAGTAGCTGCTTCCTGGATCAACACTTATCTCAGCGGCAGCGGCAGGTGGTGGTGGTGGTGGTCAAAATCAAGCTCCATAGATCACAGTTGTGTTCTTGTTTATTATGGCAAAGCAAGTTATGGAGTTGAGTATCTATTTGACTTATCGAGTAACTATGCTGAAGACAATATGGACAATATTGGCTTATTAGATGTAGCAGCAGAAGATGCTGCTAACAGACACGATGGTAGTAATAAAGAACAGCTAAGACACATGTTTTCTGGTGGAACGATTAATTTTAATGAAGGTCGCAACGTTATTTTCAGTTTTAAGTATCCTATAAAATTATTTAATTAGCAAACTAGTATTTTTAAAGTCTTAAAAGGCATAATGCACTCGTTAATTTACTGTGGTTTACGACATTTAAATAAAAAATACTTGCTTAATATTTTTTTATTATTTTTATTTTGGTTTGTGCCATTAATATACCATTCCAATTGCCAGTGTATAACTTACGAATTCGTTAATTTGCTGTGGCTGATGACACTTATATAAAAAAATATTCTTTCTTAACGTTTTTTAAAATTTATGTATTGTCGGTTCTATAATAATCATGAATGTATCCGCCATTTTGACGCAAGAGATCGGCTCTTGCACTGTGCGTTCTTGTTTCATTGTTGCGCTCCTGCATCGTTGCATTGTTAAAAGAGGACTGAGAGACAAAAACCGGGTAATAAGTTTCGTTCAAGCATCCAAGATCTGGTTGTAATGTCTTTCTGTCTACCCATCGTTCCTCACCTTTACTCCTTCCCCCCCCCCCCTTTCCTTGTTGGGACTAGCCATGTAGATTATGTTATTGTCGGGATCTTCACGGAGTCGGGATGGTCACGGACCTCTCTCTTGCGTAATAAAATAGTCAAATAGTCTCACATTCACCGTATACATTGATTCATTACTAACGCAGCACTGCTTTAATTAAATTATGAAGAGTGGCAGACATTAGATTTCCTAACACCATGGAAGTAAGAGGGAGCTGAGAGTAGAAAAAATGTCACTAGTAAATACAATTTCCCTACATTTTCCGCAACAGTAAAATAAGTCACTAATTCAACAAGTGGCCACATGGCGATCGAAACTTGAATGTGTGTTGAAGGGGGAAAGGATGAGAAGAAACTAGGAATTGGTCGAGATGACAGAATGTAAGCATTTATCAGTGGGAAAATAGGAGGAAAGCACTAGATTTAAATTTGTTGAATCCATTTATAAGTTAGCTCAACAGAACTGTGCATGGATGGGGTGTTTTCAAGCGCAGAGCCTAGGGATTGGTCGAGATAACAATATGTAAGCATTAATCAGTGGGAATAACAGGGAAAAAATTCAAGTTGTCGAATCCGCTTACAACTTTAGCTCACCAGAACCGTTGTATGGATTAGAGTTATGAAGGGAGTTGGCTAGAAATTGGTCGAGATGACAGAATTTAAGCATTAATCAGCGGCTAAATAAGGGAAGAAAGGATAAGATTTAAAGTTGTCGAATCCACTTGCAACTTAGCTCATCATAATTGTTATAAAGAGAAGCGACTTGGGATTGGTCTAGATGACAGAATTTTAGCATTTATCTGTGGAAAAATACAGGGAGAAAGGATCAGATTTATGGTTGTCGAATCCATTTGCAATTTAGTTTATCAGAACTGTGTATGGATTGGGGTTATGAACAGAAGAGACTAGGGGGTAGTCAAGATAACAGAATGTAAACATTAATCAGTGGGAAACTAGGGGAAGAAAGGACTAGATTTAAAGTTGTCGAATCCACTTACAACTTAGCTCATCAGAACTGTGTATGGGGCGAATTTAGGAAGGGAAGAGACTTGGGATTGGTCAAGATGACTGAATATAACCCATAACCCAGTGGTATGGGATAAAAGGACCAGATTTAAAGATCTCGAATCCATTTATAAGTTGACTCTATTTGGATAGGGAGGGGGGTATGCAAGGGCAGAGACTAGGTATTGGTCGAGATAACAATATGTAAGCATTAATCAGTGGGAAAATAGAGGAAGAAAATTTCAAATTTTCGAATCCACTTACAACTTTAGCCCCAGAACTGTTTTAGGTATTGGAGTTATGAAGGAAAGAAACTAGGGATTGGTTGAGATGACAGAATGTAACCATTAATAAGTGGGGATAAGTGGGAATAAGCGGGAAAGATAGGACCGAATTTTAAACTTGTCCAATCCACTTACAACTTCAGCTCATCAGAATTACGTATGGTTGCCGGTTGAGAAGGGAAGAACTAGGGAAGAAACTAGGGATTGGTCGAGACGAAAGAATGTAAGCATTAATCAGTGGAAAATAAGAAAGACTACGACCACCTTTCAAGTTGTCCAAACCACTTACAACCTTAGCTCACCAGAACCTTGTATGGATGAAGTTGAGGAAAGGAAGAAACTGTGGATATCGACGAGATGACAGAATATATGCATTAATCAGTGGAAAATAGGGAAAGATAGGACCAGATTTAAAGTTGTCGAAACCACTTACTACTTGACTCGTCGTTCACCAGAACTGTGTGTGGAAGAGAATTAGGAAGGGAAGACACTAGGGACTCATCGAGATGAACTAATTTAAGCATTAATTAGCGAGAAAGTAGGGAAAGAAAGAACCAGATGTTACAGTTAGGTTGTCGAATTCACTTACAATTTCAGCTCTCTAGAAGTGTGTGTGGATGAGGGTTAGTAGGGAAAAAGACTAGAAATTGGACGAAACTATTTCATTGTAAAGGCTAAGTAGACAATGTAATGGCCTCCTTTCAATAACAAAACCTAACCGCATTAAACGCATTAAACGAATTAATAAGTGTTAGTAGGTTAACCGTGCCAATGTTCTAATTGCTACAATTTCCTTCCCACAACTTCTCCGCCTACCAAATATTGTAGGCTTCACACCACAACTCATTTGGCTTCGACTCGGTTAACCGCTGCAATTTTTCGTTCGTGTCAGTTTTTTTTTTTTTTTTTTTTTTGCTAAGTTCTAATGACAAACCGGAAAAGTAGAAAAAAACGAAAGAAAAACAGCTGGAAGGCACTCATGTCGGCGACACTGATCATTAGCTCCCGTTTCCGTCTAATCACGGGAGCCAATAATTAAAGCCACGTCACGTCTGGCACCAACAACAAGTTTTCTCTCTTTTGGGTTAACTAAGGGCATCCAATTTTTTGGTACTTTTTTCCAAGTTTTTTTTTTTTTTTGTAGAAAGCAGATGGTTTTTGTTAAAGTTATCTGCGTAGGTCGCACCAGAAGTCATAGTACATTTTTATTTTGTCGGTAATTACGTTCTGTAATCCTGTTGCACTGTATCGAAGCCCTACGGATCCTCGGGATTTCTGACGCATTCTAAGGGAGAACGCATAAAGCTATCTTTATAGGAACTAGGAAGGTTGTTACGTCACAACCGTATACCCTTGATGAAAAAAAATGTATATAATTACTAAAAATACAAAGTTAATACGTTTAGAACGTGAAACGCCTTTTTAAAATCTACTAGCCATATCGTTCGCTTAGCTCACTCCATTGGCGTCGATCCATGCTTAATGTAATTTCTTTGATTCCAAGAGCATCACAAATTCGATGTACTGATTATTTCGACGCAACTAATTGCAATTATTGCTCACAGTTCGTCCATCATATTCCTAAGCACACCTGCACTTCATGACTGCTCATGACGTCATAGTTTTATCAGGAAAAGTTTGTTCAGGCATAATAAACTTTCAGTGAACAAACCATGACGTCATGAACACACGCCATGAGGGTAAAAAAAAAAAACGTTGACATTATTTTTGTAGGTTTTTCGCTTATTTGAAGGTCAAAAATCAAGTCACAGCGACAAAAATAGGCTTAACGAATGAGCAATGTAATTATATTCCATTTGGTCCTACTCCCGTCTTTGTAGGTGTCTTAATTCAAGAGGAGTAGAGGTACACGCACACACACACGCACGTCATACGTTTTAAGTAATTTTAAATTCTAACATACATTTCTAAAAAGAATAACTGAAAGGTCAAACGAGAGTTGTGCAAAGGTGTCTGCACATTGGGGCACTTGAGGCATGCTCCCCGCCTCCCATTTTACCTTTTTTGACCTTTTTTTCTCACCTTTGCTTTTTTACCGTTTAGTTAGTAACATTATGCAGAAAAAACCATTAAAATAAAAGCTTTTCGATGAGCGTAATACTCACTCGAAAGTTGGAAAAGTGGTACTGCTTTTTTTTTTTCCCTTTTTTCTTTGCTTTTGAGGGAAGGGAAAGGCCCCGTGACGTCTTGTGCATGTGTCGATTGTGGCGTGTAAAAGATCCTAGAAAGTTTCGATTGCAGTTATCTAGCAAAATTATTCCTCTCGGTTTCTGGCACTAAGGCTTCGGCTCGGATCGTGTCATACCTCCATGAAGCCCCCCCCCCCCCCCCTCTCCTCCACTTTCGTTTTCTCCATGTAGATTTTTTTAAATTGTTTGGTTTAGATATGTATTTTTTTCCTTTATTTTTTAATTTTAAGTTATTATACAAAACTAGAGGAAGCCCGTGCTACGCACGGCTGGTCTTGGATCCACCGTTTGCAAAACTGGCACGGTATGGTTGCTCATGTGTATGTCCATGTTTCACCGAATTAAGTTTCTTCAATCCAAATTTTGTGCACACCGGCCCACAAACCCTTATATCGAATTAAGTTTGTTTAATCCAATTTTTGCGCGCACTGGCTAACAAACGATGATTTTCGTTCGCTTCGCTCACTCAATCAGCGCATCCCGTGACGCAAGTCAGTGGATGCACCGTTTTAAAAATTGGCACGTTGATGCATTTTCCAGCATGATTGTATGCCAACAAATTGCGCTGGGTAATAATGTTGTATTGCTTGCTGAAGTTCGTTGTGCGGACGGGTGGTGTTGAAATCTTTAGCCTGGCGGCTTTGACATTTTTGTTTTGTGGGAGAGGTAGAAAGCAAATCGCCCTGGCCAACAATGCCTCGTTATTGTTGTGTTTTCACCTAGACAGGTCTTGTTTTCACTTAGACAGGTGTTAGAAGGCGGTGGCAGGTTTCTGTGAAGCTACAGATCGGTTTGCCTAGAGCCTTTACAGCTTCCGTGTATTAGTGTATTGGTGTATTAGTGAACTAGTGATGTAGGTGTTTTAGTAACAGTAACAGTGTGTGTAGTTGTACCGGGGCTGGTAGTCAATGTTGGGTAGAGCTCCGTAATAAATCAAATCAAATCGACAGGTCTTGTTGTTGTCGGCCACTCTGCAAGATAGCAATGATAAACCTCGTGCTCCGCAGTAGTTGTTGGTGTGCAGTTTGAAACAATTTAGCTCATCTCTGAAAGCCCGAATTTACGAAGTAAATAAGTAACAACGTGGCTTATTTTGATTCGAAACTATATGTCTTTAGCTGAAACACGGATTCTTTTACGAACATGTATTGGGAGCCATGGCCCATAGCCGTATGCAGAGATGTCCGGAAGGATAAAAGTTGGGGGGGGGCGTAAGCCAGAAATTTACCGACATAATTTTCCATCTAGCCAAACATTTATGTAATTTTTTTCGACTGATTTGCGAACTGATGCAAAATTGTGTAATTTTGCCGACTGATTTGCCAACTGGCCAAACTTGTGGGGGAGGGGTGTGTGACACCCCCTTGCACCCCTCCATAACAGCGTCCCTGGCCGTATGCCCCATCATAACCACAATGAGTACGTCATGACTCGTACATCTGCATATACATCTTCATCTTTCATTTTACCCATCACAATCAACGGTTTAGACGAAAATGTTAGGCACCGTAGCAAAGACATAACACGTGCACGCAGAATGAAAAGCGATTAAAGTGATTGTTACTTACTTATGCTCTTAATACTTGTCTTATGCATTCAACCATATTATGTAGATGAAACAGCCCTTATGTACTTTCAAATCTGTGTACGCAACATAAATTCGTTACAACAACGTAAAACTTAATTCATACAATTGGCTGTGAGTCGGTTATAAATCCCTATAGTAGTGTCTGTAGCAATACTGTTTTTTTTTCGAGAATTGATACACGTACACAACACAGCTCAACCAGAAATCAAAAGGTTTCGTCTAAACTCGTTACAGCAACATAAAACTTAATCCACATGCTGACTGGTATATATACCTGCTGACTGTAATTAGTTGCCACAAGTACATGGGAGACACTATGCATAA
>JAHWFP010218366.1:0-49990 GCA_023313725.1 Lithobius niger
AACAGCAGGTTAAAACTGAAAATAAGCGAAAAATAGAACAGTGCCTGTGTTACGAGCCTGTGTAAACCGGGTGTTGTTTGGCTGGTTCCTACCAGTGGTAGACTCTTTTAATTATCCTTGCTGCAAAGAATACGTTCCCACCTTTCAAATGAACCTCATTGGACTCATTCACACAAATTAGAAACGTAACAATGCCAGGTGAAAGATGAAAATAAGTGAAAAATTGAACGTTGCCTGTAGTGTAAGCACCAAGTAAAACGTGCATAGCTCGGTCCCTAACAGTGGCAGACCTCTTCAATTACCCTTGATGCAAAGAAGACATTCCCACCTTTCGAATGAACCTAATTGGAGTCATTCACCTAAATCAGAAACGTCATGACGGCAGTTGAAAGTTAAAAATAAGTGAAAATAGTATGTTGCCTGTGGTACGAGCCCATAGTAAACCGGGTGTAGCTTGGTTCCTAACAATGGTAGATCCTTTTAATGAACCTTTCGAATGAACCAAACTGGAGTCATCCACCAAAACTCACAACGACAGTTGAAAGTTGAAAATAAGTGAAAAATCTAATGGTGTCTATAGTACAAGCGCCAAGTAAAACGTGTGTAGCCCGTTCCTAACAGTAGTAGATCCATTCAATTACCCTTGATGAAAAGAAGACATCTCTACCTTTCTAATGAACCTAATAGGAGTTATCCACCTAAATTAGAAACGTCACAACAGTAGCTCAAAGTAAAAACAATGTACGGAAAATCGAACCATGCCTGTGATACCAGCCCCTAGTAAAACAGACGTAGCTCGGTCCCTAACAACTTAGACCCTTTAAATTACCCTGAATGCAAAGAATACATTCCCACCTGTAGAAAGAATCAAATTGGACTCATCCACCTGAATTTAAAACGACGCAACATAAATTGAAAGTTGTAATTTGGCAAATTGAGACATAGATGCTTTAAACAAGCTAATTATGCCCAAAATTTTTCCATAATGGTAATTTTCCTTCAAAACTATAGTAGGTATAGAGAAAAAGTGTAGGAGTAATATTTTAGACTACGTTATTATTTAATTTTAATACCTTTTCGTAGCAATAACAGTTAGTTAATAATAGCACAAAATGGCAAAAGTTGGTAATTTTCATAAATTTTGGTAAAAATCGCCCAAAATTACTATTTCCTTCAATCCTCTGCGAAATGTGTGAAACGGCAAAGAACCAACTTTCTAGATTATGTTGCAAATAAATTTTATCTCAACTATTTTTTCCTAGTAAACAGTTAAGCATGTAGCACACTACTCCGTTCCGTCACGTCACAGGCCGTCAAATTTCTGTTTGGATTAAAAGCATGTAAATTAGAGGAGCCACGCATACTGCTCAGTCCCGTTCCACGACAACCCGTCTGTTCACGGACGGGATTGTCGAGGCAGAATCCTTTCAGTCAAAAACTGATCGCATCGGAGAAGTATACGCACCAGTACCGTCAGTCGACGGTCTTCGTCGTACGTCACATGCCTGCGCACAATGCCTTTCCCCTACTAAATACAGATGCGAACCTATATCAGTGGCCTTCAGTGGATCGAGCGTAAAGAATAAATACGTAATTTACTACAACTTTCTATTTAATTATCAACTTAAGGTCACTAAAAGTCCGTCTACACTTACATTGCCAATTTGAGCGCGACCAAATTTAAAAGCTCAGCGGAACCGACTGAAACGGTCAGCGACGGAAGGAATGTGCGCTGAACCACCCATTGCCATCAGTCGTTGGAACGGAGTATTGTGCTACAAGCTAGCTTTAGTTAATAACATCCCAAAACGGCCAAAGTTGGTAATTTTGATAAATTTTGTCTAAAAATTACCATTTTCCTCTAAACCTGTACGGGATGTGTGAAGAGGCATAGAACCAACTTTCTAGATTACATTGTTGTAAACAACTTTTATCTCGGCCGTTTTTTGGTATCAACAACGGTTGCTGAATAATAGGCCAAAATGGCAAAAAGCTGGTGAATTTGGTAAATTTTAGTAAAAACTGCCCAAAATGACTATGCCCTTCAAACCTATACAAGATATGGAAAAAAACGGTGTAGGACCAACATTCTAAATTAAATTATTGCCAACAACTTTTACGTCAACTATTTTTTTTTGTAGCAATCACAGCTCTTGAATAATAGGCCAAAATGGCAAATATTTGGTAATTTTTGACCTTTTGACCCCACTTTGACCCATTAAGCTGCTCCATATGAAAGGTTATCATATAAGAATATGTTCCTCACACATAAAGGATTTAAAAAATCATTACTGGAATTTGCCACCTCAGGTGGTTCCAACAAGTAATTTTTGGGTCGGGGCCAACCCATGGACTAAAAGGGACAAGGAACTATTGTTTCCATCTAGGTTGGGAGCCTCTTTGTCCCCAAAATTGTGTTCTTGTTGCAGAGGGCCCAATATTTTGCCCTTGGACCCCTCCTTAGAAAAAGCTAGTTGTGCACTGCCTCTCACCTTCTAGCACGATGGCTTCTGTTGCGAACGGTACCAACCTCAATGATAGTGGCGGCTGAGTAAGCTGCTTGAGGTAATTATAAAGGGCACCCTGGTAGAGGACCTACCAGATTTATAATAAGTTACGACTTCTATCTTACCCATTCTGAACATTCTGTGGACATTCTGAAGCAAAGATAGAAGCCTCGAAGCCATGATTGATGGCTTCTCCATTCCATTCCCTGGGTTTCAAATCAATCCCCTTCCATACCGGGCTTCTTTCAGCTTCTGAAATGTCTGAAATTCAGAATTCAGACTATTTGTCCGTGCAAACATAGTTTGGTGAACCCTTAGTTACATGAAGCAATTTCCGTTTTTTTTTTCTTTTAGGCACATTAACTAGGTCAGTCGTGGGGTTCAAACCTCACTTACTTGGTTTGGAGACAAGGACGCTGCCACTGGGTGTGGCTACTCACTATGGTCGGGGTGCCCGAGCCCATCACAATACTACGTTTTTCACGTTCAGTCAGTTGTTGCCAACACCGCATGACCCGGGGTGGGGGGAGGGAGGGTTAGGGCTCACAGAAATTATTTCAATAAATGAAATATCACTCTTTGCAAAGAGATAACTCTTCATGACCCTGGAACCGTAAATAAGGACGATTTTATCGTGGTGAACTCAGGAATTTGCGTGAGAGTGGCATGGCCGCTAAAAATTAATTAAGTGGTTCTAGGGAATGGTATTAAAAAAAAAATTATGCGAGCGGGCGGTGTTTTTTTTAACGTTTTATTCGTGTTTTTTCAGATGCGGGCGATGGTTTTTTTTTTTTTACCAAACAAAACGAAACCAGTGGCTCACATTTTGTTGTCAAATACAATATCTGTGTTTTAATGCCAGGATCTGCACATTTGATAGAAGTCATTCTTTAGATCTAAGTTTTTAGTTGTGACGTGCCTCTGAACGATCCTTAGGTTCCTTTCTAGAGGCGATCATCATGTGAATTATGGCAAGCCATTCCGTCTTTTACTGCAGAATTACAGATATCTCTAATTCAATTACAGATATCTTTAAATGAATTACAGATATCTGTAATTGAATTATTGATATCTGTAATTGAATTATTGATATCTGTAATTGAATTAGAGATATCTGTAATTAAATTACAGATGTCTATAAATGGCGCGTATTTACAGATATCTTTAAATGAATTAGAGATATATGTAATTCAATTGCAGATATCTGTAATTCATTTAAAGATATCAAAAAACATTTGCAGATATCTATAATTGAATTACAGATATATGTAATTAAATTAGATATCTGTAATTCAATTACAGATATCTGTAATTCAACTATAGATATCTGCAAATGTTTTTTGATATCTTTAAAGAATTACAGATATCTTTAAAAGAATTGCAGATATCTTCAATTAAATTAAAGATATCTGTAATTCTGTAATAAAAGACGGAATGGCTTGCCATAGTGTCAATGGAGCAGAGAGCTCATGTGGCCATCGGCTCCAGGTAATGTTTGGTGAAAGTGCTGATGCGTGACTGGTACTTTTTAAGTAAAAAAAAAGTTTCTTGCACTGAGAAAAAACCCTTGCGTGTGCTCCTGAGTACTACTTAATTAGTTTTTAGTGGCCCAAAGAAAATGAAAATGGGGTTTGAGAAAATCAGACCCAGTAGCTACCATATTTTCAGCAAATTTAGCGCTTTTGAGAATACTTGGAGAACCGCAGTTTTTTTTTTGGGGGGGGGGGGGGGGGTGGGAGGGCAGTTACAGTGGATGTGAAACAAGTAAAGAAATGGTTTTTTTTCACATTCAATTTATTTATTTTTTACTGTATTTTTTTCCAAGGGATGAACCTGGGCTGAGACCTGGACAAGGGGAGTTAAGCATTGTTGTGTGGATCTAGACACACGCTAGTGTGTCGCGCCAAGTTAGGCAACACACATCACAACAAACATCACATCACATCAATTGTCGAGGTTGTAAACCATTGTAGCGCGACGCCATTGCGTCAGTGTCTTACATCTTGAAGCATAGTCGGGCACATTTCAGGTACTTGGGGGAAAATAATAATGCGGTACAAAAGCTTAAATTGTGTTGAAATCCAGAGCAATGACCCACCTGACAAAAAATAACTCGTGTTTGAATGCCAGCTATGCTACTTTCAATGCAAAATATGCCCCTCAATAACGTTGAAAATGTGTTACTACCTAGCTAGCTAGCTAGTCCGCTCATCCCCATGTTAAATCCCATAGGGTGATTATTCATCGATTCCGAGATAACGGGAAGGCTTCCAGCTATGAAATTGGACGAATGGGTGCACTACAATACGAACTGCGTACCTTTTATGGTTTGAAGCCTGGGGGCGTAACAGGGATGGCATGGAAGGGCGCGTAAGTACGAAAATATTGTTATAACCATTGTTAGTATTGTCGGCATCGTCTCTCATTGGACGGCCAAAGTTCCGACAATGGGAACGTGTTTACTGACGTACGTGCCTTGACACACAATAGTGTATCACAATAAATCTAAACAACGTTGTAAAGAAATTGTATTCACGTCCAATTCACGAAAAATAAACCAAGTGTAAAAACAAAGCAAAATAAACAAAGCCAAAAACTGGTAAGGAGGCCACCAAGTTGAGAGTGGTCCAGCCCTTCAAAGGAGTGATATCAACACACCAAAACTAACTAAATACAACAAATTACAACAAAATTAAAACCAAACCAAAAGCCAATAAAGAGGTGACTAAGTTGAGAATGGTTCGGCCTATAGGCAAAAGGTAGTAGCAAATTGTTGAAAACCAATTTCTTGTTGACGTGGCACTTTATTACACATCTGCACGGTAGTGGAGTTGAGTCAATACACAATTAAAAAAAAGGAGTGATATGATATAAAAAACCAAATCTGGTAAAAGGGGCCGCCAAGTTCCGAATGGTTCGGCCCTTGAAAGGAGTGATATCAACACACCAAAACATTCGCCAACTTAATCGCACCGAATAATACTTTGGACGTTAAATGAAAACTTGAACATTGCTACCGAAAGTAGCAATGTTCTAGTTTTCATTTAACCTTCGAATTATTAAGCGGTGCGATTAACTTGGCGAATGTATTGGTGTGTTGATATCACTCCTTTCAAGGGCGGAACCATTCGGAACTTGGCGGCCCCTTTAACCAGTTTTGGTTTTTGATATGATACATGATACTCAAGACAAAAATCCAAGGAATTATCTGGGGAAAAACTCAAGGCTATACTTTCAGTTGCTCAGTTATAGTTAACTCGGGTCTTTTGGAAGGGTAAATGACCCCTTTGACCCCATCCAGGTGCACCACTGTGCTTTATTCCACCAACGTTTGATCCATCGGCAAAACGGTTAACAAAATTAAATAATGATTTTTATCTGCTAGCGCAAACTGGTAATTCAAAACGTTTTGTATCAAAGTTTCATGACCAGTTAGATTCTTGAAATATAAAAAAAAAATTTTTTTAGTGGATTCGTGTTGCTCCTCATCCAGATGCGCCACTGTACGAACAACGATGAAATGCGTTTCTTTGTCGCCAACTCTTATTTATCTTAGGACGCGTTTATGCAACGACTGGCCTTTGCATTCTCGCAGCCGGATTTTAACCACGATGGCAAAGGTGTAGTTGCCGTGGTAACAACGCTTTCTGGATTAGCTAAATCCGACATCGTTTGACCAATGCTTACAGTCTTATAATCCGTAACAATAAGATAAAGAATTCCTCCTGACGAAACAATTTTCCCAGCCACTTCTGAAGTCACAATATTGATTGTTTTCCTTGCGAGCCGACAGAGGTAATACAGCCGCCATGTTGCAATTTTATATGATTTATACCTTAGAGCTGCAATAATGCAAACGCGATTAGTTGCTAAACGCGATCTTACGCAAGTTGGCGCTTTGAGTGCCAGCAATTACAACGTAGTTATGTGCAAATAGTTGGAAAATTTCGGAAAATTAAATAAGTCAGCGTATTTCATAAGTGATCAAATCTGGTTTTACGCTCCTCCAATTTTTAGCTTTCACAACAGTCTTGCCCATGGAACTGTATTTTACTACCTATATTTTTCCATCATCTTTTTCGGTGACACAACCTTGCGTAATAACTCCAAATATGTTTTCTCAGCTACGATACATCAGCAGACTTTCCTACTCTTATCAGTAAATTACACGTGAACAGATGGATGTGTGGGCGTTTTAAATCAAACTTATCATGTGACTGCCAAGGAAACGACAGAGAGCGACCAGCCGAAACCCCTTAACTGTCCGCAGTTGCCTAGCAACGATGCAGGATTACGCAATTATTAAAGTTATCTATGCGCTTTCCAATTATTGTATCCTGAAACCAAAATAAACATGACAATGGAAGAATAAAATGAGATAGGCCTAGTTGAAAAGACCAGTTGACCTGGTACAAGTCGAACGAGGAGTGGCGTAAAACATCTACTGCTGGCTGATGGTACTAAAACCAATCAGATACCAGAATTCCCTACTTTCATCATGTCCACGCTGAAAATTTTCATTTGAATGTGAACTGTTAGCACTCTTGTGTTAAAATACGAAAAGTAACTGAAACCAATTATTTAGACATGCATATTGACCAATTACGGAAATTCGACGGCAACATGAACACGTTAAATAACAAATTCAGACAAATGATGCCGGTCTTCTATGAAAATGTTCTGATTGACAAAAATAAAATATTATGGTTGCTAGCCACTTGAGATACGGCACTGCCAAACTTTTTGCAAAAGGGAACACTCATAATTCAACACTAAAGTATTTGAAGAAAATACAATTTTAGATGTAGTAAACTTCGGACCATCTTTTAATTTTAACAAATTTAACTATGATACAAAGTTAGAATAAAAGAAACTCATAGAATTAATTTTCTTAGAACATTAATACTGAAAATACCTTTAATAAACAATTCTTATGGATTAAAACACAAAGGTCATTACATACCAAATATTTGTAATAGATTGGCAGTTGAACTAACCACTTGCCAAATATAATACTGACAAAAAATTCCATTACAGAAGAATAAGATAACTCATTAACATTATAATGTTAGTAGGTCATCTTGTTCTTGTTATTTGTGTTAACTTTTTTTTTTATTGTATGTTGTGTACGAGTTAAATTCTTTTTTACACTGCCATTTTAAACATTAGTATGTTAATGCTGTGTATTATATTTGTCGAGATAAAAAAGATACTAAACGTACTCATACAAAACCACTAACAGGATTTCGAGACACAATCTAAATAAAATTTACATTTCTACCGTTAAATTAACAGCATGGGACAAAGCGTTAATTTGGGGTATTAGCATAATTTGTAGTAATTGATGCTGATATTTTGTTGACAAACGAGCAGTACCAGCTCATTTTGCTTGTACTGAGTAAGTGGTCAAATTTCTCACGACGCCGTTGGATATTTTACTACTTACTCAAGCAAAAGACCATCCGGTAACAACTGCACTGGGTATAACTTCGCTTTTTTTCCTCTAACGTGAAAAGCACATTAGTAGGAGGAGGAAAGAAAATTAGGCAGGGACAGATCCGACTAACAGTGAACACCCACTCCTCCACTACAGTATTGATCCTTAGCCACTGATGAAAGCTGGGTATTGGTGACGGTTTCCAGAGCGGAATGGAGAACTCATCAAACCTCTGCAGACCAGTAACTTATCTCCAAGTGGGGATACACCGTAAGATGTATGCCAGTTTGGAAATGGCCAGAGAATTCTTCAGGAGGAAAAAAAAACACAGTGAGCCGATAGGTGCTGGAATCCACCAACCATAGCAAGAGCCTCGGGGCCTCGGTCTGGGAGTCTGAACAGACTCTGATGGATTCATTAGCGAGTGGGGCCACCAAACACGTTGACTCGGTCGGGACGCCACACGGATACCAGGGGTGACCCGTTTAAACTCGTTGGTGATGGTAGCTTTCTCTTTTGAAAATGCATTAAGAACCAGCAGCTCACCCTTGTTAAGAGTTCAATTCCAGACTGATAGCTCTGATGTGCTCAGGGAGGACCTCCAAGTCCAGGAGAATGACAGCCGGTTGGATGCCCAAGATAGCATCGTCCAGGTACCACTCGTTCGGGTTGGCATTCATAGAAGCATCCACCAGCTGCACCACAAGGCAATGAGAGCTGGGCACATGGGATCCCCCTGCATTCCACACTGGGAATGGATGAACTTATTACCATACACAAGAAGGGAAGATGAGCCGTAGTATTGGTGCAAGAATGGGTATAAATCTGGAAAGCGGTCACAAATAGCATGCAGCAAGTGATCCCGGTGGACCGTGCTGAAAGCGTTCAAGAAATCGACTTTACTTTACCTTACTTTGCTTTATTACAATCGTGCTACAGTGCCAATTGGCTGTGTAGCAAAATTGAGATAGAAAATTTTTTTTTTACAAAAACAGGGGTGACACTCAAGGTATGTATTGTTAAATCAAGTGGCTGGGGACCATGTACACATTATACAAACAATGATGGTGTAATAAGTTAAATGTATGGAACATTGTCCCACCTTCAACAACAAACAAATAGCTTATGATTACTAGTTTAACGCTGTGATTTCATAAACCATTAGATCACACTCCATCCGTTTTCACACATGGTTACAAAAGGTAAAATAATCTCACACTCCACCAAATCTAAATTTGAAATCTGTATGTGTGAGACTACATGAAAGAGATGTGAATTTTTATGTGGATTTGATTACTACGTAAATAAGGAGTTTACAGTTAAAATAAAGTTTGGAATATTTGATGAGAGTTTGAGAAATGTGAATCCAACTTGTTTTTAAAAGAATCAACCGTTGTGGCCTCAACAGGGAGGTTATTCCAAATTTGGATCATACGGTACGAAAACAAACCGAGTGTTTGTGAATTGCGTAACTGCGGACATTGAATTCTATATGGATGACCACGCGTATGACATGGATTCGAAATTAATGCAAAAATATTCCTTATACATTGGCCACCATAGCTACATTTAATAATTTTGTATGTTATTATAATATTTCCACGTGTAAGATGCCACACGATTGAGTGAAGATACAGGATTCGTAGTCTTGTACGATAAGGTAAGTTTTTCAGACCAAGACTATTCTTTGTAGCATGTCTTTGTATATTTTCGAGGGCATTATGGTGTTTTATTAATATTGGGAACCACAGTTCAGTAGCATATTCTATGATTGGACAGTAAAAGTTTTAAATATACAGATTGATGTTTGGAGGAAACACTTACAGTTTATAAGAAACATAATACCAGTGGCCTTATGGGCAATGTGCATGTGCATGTGCATGTGCATGTCATGTGCATGTCGAATTTTAAATCTGCTGTAATTATAACCTCAAGAGCTGTAACTTGTGTTAATTTTGGGCGCTCATTCTGGCCCCAATAATACATCCTAGATTGTGAATACCAAAATACATGAAACTGGACTTATATGGATGGACTTGCAATTGCCAGATCAAAAACCAAGAAAAAAGATTATCGAGTTGGGCTTGGAATATTATATAAACATTGTTGGATAGGTGTGGGCGTTTGACTTTCGTGTCATCGGCGAATTTAGCTAGTAGTTCAGGGTAATTTTCGCCAAGTGTATTGAAGAAAAGAAGGACTAAAAGTGGACCGAGTACGGAACCCTGCACGACTCCACTGGTAACCGGTGAGGGAGTTGAATAGTTGCCAAGTATTAGTACCTGTTGACATCTGTCTGTTAACCATTCTTAATACCACTTTAGAATTGGTCCACCAATACCACGTTACAGTTAAGTTTGTATCAGTAAGGTATGGTTTACCTTGTCGAATGCCTTCATGATGTCGAAGTATACAACATCGATTGGTATATTTTGATCCATGTTGTAAAAAATATCACTATAAAAAGGTGAGAGATTGGTGATGGTGGCAGAATTTGCACAAAATTCATGTTGATTATTATTATTAAGTAAGTATTGTTCTGTTACAAATTTGTTTATGTGTTGTGACAAAACTATTTCGAACAATTTACCTAGATGACGGGTGATACTGACTGGCCTATAGCTGAGTGGGTTAGAGTGTTCTCCTTTTATGGAAATGGATGTGGTGAAGGCATGTTTCCAAATCGGTGGCACAAAGCAGGATAACAGAATATTATTAAAAATGGGCGTACGTTATGGTACTAAGATGTGTTTACTGAAGATAACAGCATAGGCACTAATTCCGTCAAGACCAGCAGAAGCATGCTGTTTAAGTCTTGAGACGGCATTGAGGAGATTTTGATCGGTAAAAATTAATGGTGGGATGCATGAATGTGTTTTTGTATTTGTGGTGGATAAATTATGGATGATTGTGCAAAATTTTGGGAGCACGAGATACCCAGTAGTTGTGCTATTTCTGCGGGGTCAGAGGTTAGCATACTATTTGGGGTAACAAGAGAAGCAATTTTTGGCTTAGAGATCTGTTAGATTTAGGCTACTTGAAGAAATTTTTTGTCGATGTTTGTTGCCAGAGTATGTTCGAATTGGGTTTTTTTCGGATTTCAAAGCCAGTTGGACGTCCTTGTCAAGGATGTTGTAATCTTTTAAAATGTCATTGTTACCCGTACGTCTATAGGGTGACCAATGTCTGCCTCGTTTAGTGTGCATTTGTGATGTCTTTACTGACATCCAATCTGGTTTGTTTGTGGCGTTGAACGTTACGTGGTAGCGTGGCTTGAGGATGACCTTGGCCTCGCTGTTAGAGTGAGAGATGTAACGTCTGGTAGCGTGAATGGCCACTCCGCACCTCCTTTGGTGCCAAAGCCAAGTTGAACTGGACGGAGAGTGGCCCCTAAACTCAACATAATGTTATTCCAACTTAAGTTGGCTACCAGTTGACGCCAAGTTTCCAACAGCAATGGGTCCGCCACCTTTCTGCGCTAGGGCGATCAGTGAGGCGCCATGGAAAACAGAGCAACAGGTTCTAGTACCAGGCTAAAAGACATGAGGTTGCAATGCTTTGTAATAGAAGACAGTAGGCGCTCTCGGACAACACCAACGCCGTCACTGACTATATCTGTAAGGTGCTGGGGGCGCAAAGGCATCCAATCCACAATTTTACTGCCATTTTGGATTTTTATCAATTGGTATAAAGTCAACTAGCCGGTCGTATTAAAATTCCATTCGAATCGCTTATCTTTGGCTATAACAGACATAAACAGTTATTTGGTTTCCATTTTAGGCCTCCATTTTGGTTTTTCACAGAACTTAATGGGACCTTTCTTGGTGAATATGTTGTTCTGACAATTCGTAACCAGTCACGTGTGCAATCTGTGAATGGATGATAGTTTATTCAATAAGAAATAAGACAATTTATGACGATATAAAAGTTACAAACCAAACATTTTTTAAGCCATTTTGGTCCGCGGTATTCAATTTTTAGCAACAGGTGTACACTTAACAACATTAAGCCTTATTTCGAAGAATGTTCTACCAAAGTTCATGTTAATCAATTCTTGCATTTGACTACAACAACCATAAATTGCTTATTGGATGCCCTTTTGGCACGCCATCTTAAATTCTCAAAATAGTTGACTCTTTTGACGAGTATGATATTCTGAATATATCTAACCAGTTTGGTTTAATCTGATGAAGTATTTAGAAGACGCTAGCTGGTATCCAGAACATGCAGTCTATGGAAGGAATGTATTTGGTAAATGGTGAGTCAAGTGCTCCCGTTCACATACCCTCCCTCCTAAAAAATAGCTTTGAGGTTAGTAGCCAGCTTTCTGCTTGCGAGCTGTTTCTCAGTTGGCTTTGAGGAAGCAAGCAATGGTCATGATAACAAGTAATGGGTACAGCCACGCATTCTGATTCTCATTGGTTTTGTTTCTTCTGTGCGATGATGCACGCGAAAGCTGCTGGACGGTCACACACGGTGTTGCTAATGCAAATAAGCCACACAAAAATACCATTTGTGGACGCCATTTTAGGCCGCCACCTTAATGAATGTCACGAAAGTTGAACATCACCTTTTTTTGATGAATGTGGTAGTCTGCTTATTCTTAATCAGTTTCTGTTCAATCTGATGAAGGATTTAGAATAGAATAGAAAGAATAGAAAAAGTTGGTGCCAGCCATAAAAGCTACATGTACCCCCCCACCCCCCCCGCCCGCCCCAATCCCCAGCCAGGAAGGGCACTGCAGGGCTGCACGACCCACTCGCAGAAATAGCGCTGTCAAGGGAGAGATTTCCCCAGAGTTTGAAAGGGTCCAGCCGAGCTCAGTAGTCGTTCAGCCTTTCTCAGTAGTACCCTAAAGACCAAAAATATATTCAAGGAAGGAAAGCAATTGAAATAACGCAAGCAATAAATAGGAATAAAAAGGTAAAAGACAAACTAAGCAGTCTACATTAAAGACTGGCCTTGTGAGGATTCAAGATTCACTAATCTAGGAAAGAACGACATCTGTCCCAACTGGGACGCAAATCCAGGACTTCCACATAACTAGGCCAGGCGCTCTAACGACTGTGCTACTGGTGGGGGAAGGGGGGGAGGGGGGCAGAGCAGATCCTAGCAAGGGTAATATGGCTCCAGCCGAATTTGGAAGCTGGTCAACCCCTCTGTTAGTGGTGACCTAAAGGCCACAAAACTGTATAACCACCGTCAAAACCTAGCTACCCCCATCAAAACCATGAAGAATGCTGTACGCCAATTTTGTATTTTATCTTTCCTCCTTTCTTTCAAGTTATTCTTTAGCTTTCACGTAATCCTCCCCCCCCCCCCCCAACCACCACCGAAATACCAGATAGTATAGTCTGATGTGTAACTGCTGTATTTGGTACGTTCGGTGAAGGGTGGGAGATTTTCAGATAGGTATGTAGTATGGGGACCTCTTCACAGCCCGTCGGGTAGGTGTGGGGGGGGGGGGGGTAAAGCAATGAGTCTCTCTGTCTCCCTCCTTTCCGAGAGACAATCCTGTGAGTATAATTGTCTAACGAATACGTGCTGTATTGGGTTTTACTGCATAAATGCTAAGTACTGAGAAATATCACATGCTGCGAAGGATACATGTGTGGTAACTAGCAAGCAACATCGTTTGAGTGACCGTGAAATAAATGAATTTCGTTTCTTCAAATCAGGATCAATTGGGACAGAAACTTCGGTTCTTGCCTCAATGGTAGTTAGTAGACAACACCTACAAGTGGTGCTATTGGTGAACTGGCTTCGATAAGTGGCGTAACAAACAGTATAATCTCTATCTCTATGATACTACGTATGCAATAACGGGACACCTGAAGTACCAGTTGAAACAAATCACAAGAGCGAAATTAGAAGCACTCCCAGACACTTCATGATGAAAGATCTAGAATGGTTTGTGGTACTCGGGTATCCGCCAGTATTGTTGAACAGACTCACCAGAGAAGCTGAAATGGAGGGAGGAAAGGAAAAAAAAGCATAAGGCCAAAGCCAAAGGAAGGAAAGGTCAAAATGGTAAGAGGAAAGAGGATAGGACTGACTTAACCCTGGATGGGATCAGCAAGAAGTTCTGTCACATTCTGAAGAAGCAGGATTGATACAGGATTGATCACAGGATTGATACATATTTCAGAAATAGCAAATGTATCAGGGCAAGGCTACAAAAGTGAATGACGCCGGACAAACAACAAAGGAGACCCAAAATAAACCGGAGATATTCACTGGAGGTCGTAGATACCCAGTAGGGAGTCTATAGGGTGCCATGTGGGGACTGCAGTGCCGCTTACATAGGTGAGACGAGAAAGAGATAGGAAATCAGGTGAAACAACATGTGGTAGTCACAAGCAAAAGTTAATAAAACCAGACACACAGGATTTCCAGGATTTTGTGTCTGGTTTTATTAACTTTTGACACAATGAATAAAATAGAAGAAAACAGTGAGGCAGTCCACCATATGAGCACTCAATGTAAGATTGACTGGGAAAGCACAACCACACTGTGAATGTCCAATTCTAGAAATGACATAGATCTACAAAGATTGGAATCCCTGGCGACTCAAACACACATAGTAAAGGATAAGCGCCTGACGAACATTCAGGCACCCGCGAATCCCTCGATTCAGTATGTCATGAGGGACCAAGATATTGCCTGCTTGACAAGTGGGACAGGGTTTACGGATACAGTAGGCTACAAGCCAGTCCAAATTCAAATTACAGCAGAAACAATGATGTAAATTGAAGGGGGGAAACCCGCACAACACCAGAAGAAACAGTCGAAGAGTATTCCAACTCCTTTCTAAGCACTGTCCAAAATTCGAGAATACTGTGTGTGTTCTTCGTTGTAAGAAAGAGTTTTAAACAAACCTGTTCAAAGTTTTATGGAAAACTCTCACAGTAGCAGACGACTGTTTTGTTTATTTAATACTTGTGCCTTTGCGCTTATGGGAACACCATCGCTATTCGCGCACCAATTTACGTTGTCGCTGCAAAACAAAATTGGTCTTTTTTGTTGTGCCAAGATTATTGCAAGTGCACACTTGTGGTCTGTGGGAGGAAAAACACAGCAATTCGAACAGGTAAACCTCCGATTATAGTAGGGAGCCAAGAATACGTCCAGAATACAAGAGATACAAAAGCCACTGAAGCTATATCTCAATATGCCAGAGATCCCGGTCTGGAGCCTGACTTCAACCACCCCCAGCATTTTCAGAAAGGGAGCGGCCCTGTGATGAGTAGTGCTCATGTCGATTGGGGCATGTAAAAGAGTCTAGGAATTTCCAATTGGAATTGCTTAGCAAAACTACCCCTCTTGCCTTCTGGCGCTATGGCTTTGGCTGGGATTGTGTCAAACCTCAAAAGCCACTGACAGTGGTAGGAACTTTGCCAGGGTCCCCTTTCAAGTCACCGACCAGACCAGTTGCTGGAATTCACGCAACTATACGGTCAGCCCTGGTGACCACAATTTTCAATTCTTGAAGGCCGTAATACTTCTCATCCTCTTAATATTTTATGTGCTACTTAATTGGGAGATCAGTTGATTTAGCAGACTTGTCAAAATAACTGCTCAAACGTCGCTCAAAATGCTCAGCTTCCTTTTGTTACCTGCCATGGTAAAATTCGTTTTATATTGGTAATTATTTTTAAATTCACTACATTTGGTGACTTCATCCCTGAATTCCCCCCCCCCCCCCCACACACACACATTTAAATTTGATTGAAGATCCGCCTTGAACTCTGATGAACCTGACACATCTCCAGGTAGCCAGGACAGATGCATGAATCAACACGTCACAGGTAGTGAGACATGGCGGGAGTTTCTTTCCTTTAAGAAGCTGAATGTAAGATTTCCTCCATAGGTAAACTATGTTGTAAGCCATCCAAGATGCAGATAAGGTCCCGATTTCATATGCTGTCTTCGTAATGTTGCCGCAAGATTCTTCAGAGCCATGAGGTGAGGCTCTATGGTTTTTGGGCTTTCTACTATAAACAAATTACTTACGAAATTGCTACCCCGAATTTTTAACCTTTCCTTTCGTTCTGGCATTTTGCCCAAGGCCTGGCGCACAGCAAACGTTGTTCCAGTGTTTAAGAAGGGTGATCCTTCGATCTTGGTAACTATTGACCAATTGCACTTACGGTAGTACCTTGCAAAGTTATAGAGTCTATTGTTAAAAACTTTATGCAGATGTACATTCTAGAAAATATAACATTCTTCGAGCGACGAATATGGTTTCTTTCCGGGCCGTTTTTCAACTTGCCAGCTGTTGGCCTGTCTTGACCTGTGGACTAGTGCTCCTGATCTCAGCATCCAAACCGATGTCATCTATTTCCATTTTCAAAACGCCTTTGAGTGTCTAGTACACTCGAAGCTGCTTGCTAACTTGAGTGTTTGGGTTTTACAGGTAAACTGCTGGCCTGGGTGTCTTCTTTCTTACAGGGTAGAACCCAACGTGTCCTTATAAATGGCTGAACCTCTTCCTGCGGTGCGATCTTAAGTGGGGTACCACAGGGATCAGTCTTGGGTCCGCTCTGTTCCTTATTTATTTAAATGACCTCGACTGCTTCCACGACTCGTCCAATCTCTTCCAAGTTTACTGACGACTTGAAGTTGGGCAGGCATCTTCCGGCGGGTTTGTCCGACTGTCTGTCCCTGTCTGCTGACATTGAGTATGTCCTGTACTGGAACATTGAGAGGCAATTCGCTTTACATAAGTGCCAGACTGGACCTGACCGATATGATTTTCAATACAGTCTGGGAGATACACAGCTGCCCACTATCCGTACCATAAAAGACTTTGATACCTACCTTAACTCTGATTTAAAGGCATCCCATCACTGTGGTCTCATCATAAAAAAATGGTTTTCACAAGTTGGCAGTTGTAAATCGATGCTTTATATCTGGTAGCATCCCAATTAAGGTCTGGGCCTTCCAGGTCTTCGTAAGACCTACTCTGGAGTATGCGAGTCAGGTGTGGTCACCCACTCTCTTAGGAGACATTGATAAAGCAGAACGTGAACAGCATAGGTTCACCAAGGGATTACCTGGTTTCCAAAACCTTCCTTATGATGTTCGTCTAAAGCGCGCGGGAGCTGGAGTCGCTGGAGCTGCGCCGTCTTCGTGCGGACCTGCTTCTTACCTACAGTATTGTCCACAAGTTCCTTTCCGTTGATTTACCATTTTTCGAACTTCATTCATACAAGGCCACACATGGTTCAGACGGCTCGTACCAAGGGTCGAAGAAGCTTTTTCTCATATCGGGTCACAACCGTCTGGAACTCCCTTCCCGAGAATGTGGTATCTACTTGTTACCCTCAACACTTTTTAACACCTTACGCAGGGCGTGCAATTTGCACATTTTCCTTAAGTGCAAGGTCTACCGCTGACTTCGTTCAACAAAGGGACAAGCGTAAGTGGAACCTGCCCTTCTGTCCTCAGAGTCACTATCATAGCTAAACCTGTTTTATTATTATTCACCATTTTCATATGCAAAAACAATCACCGATTTGATCAAAAAGGCTGATGTTGCTTGATCTGATGATGTTCTGTATGGTAAGAAGAGATTCAGTCTTCCTTTCCTCTGCCATGCTCGTAAGTTGCTTCAAAGCAGAACCGAAGAACTCTGACAAGGCATTGTAGTTCTCTCTCAAGTTCTTCTCCCACAACTGGTCCAATTGCCGGGACGACAAAGGACTTTGATGTCTCAGTGGGGAGTTGAGTCTTTGTTCTGAGTGATCCTGGAGAAAGAAGACAAACTCTGAATTCGAGTGCAAACCTTATGTCGCCTTTGTTCACGCTGAGGTCATTTATCTCAGAACATCACCATGTCCCCAAACTAAAGCGGTGGAAAGAACAGTTTTACCGAAGAGAATTCCAAGTGATGCCAATCCAGGGGGCTCCAACGGCTCGTGGAGAGTGCTTTCAAACGTATGTCAAGTCCCATGCAAGGAGGAGTTTCCTTATAACTGGGTGTTCCACACCGAAAGCCTTGTTTAAAGATGTTATTTAGAAGTCTTTGTCAATTGAAGTTTGGTCTGCAACATGGAGAGTGGAATTGATGGCTGACCGGTGAGCTTCGATGCTGGATGTGTCGACTCCAAAGTAAAAAGTGGGTTTTCTAATTCTCAATGGGATAGATCCAAGGTATTAAAGGGACACTCGGCCTGCCTTATAACAGCTACGCGCATCTCGCCATCCACGAATTTATCACCGCCAACGTCAACTGAGACAGTAGCTGCGTTGTCGCAGCGACGAACACAGCTACTGTCTCAGTTGGCTTTGGGAAAAGTACACGAAAAAGCTTCAACTTAAAGATTGTGTCGTCACAAACCGGAATGATTTTCGTATTTTAAAATCACACTCTATAATTTTAGGCTAGTATATTACAATTTTTTTTGGTGATCTATTGGCATAATTAATTTTAACTTTTACCGCGTTAGTCTTTTAGATTGTTGATCTCATACTAATTATTAGCAAACGATTAAAATTAGTACATGTGCACACACAGATGAAACTTCAAGGTCATTTTAGATGTGCAAAGGATCATATACGTGTAGGATACAGTAAATATAGTTAACAATTATTCAGCAGAAAATCTCCTTGACGCCGTATTTCAAAACGGATTTTTACTGAGGGATTGACTTAACGGTAAGGAAATAGACCTTTGGGGCCGTACTTGATGTGGAGGAACGAGAAAAATGGTGCTGGGAGGAATGCACTTTTAATCTTTTCTTTAAGCTGCAATGATTCCGCCGAAGCCGTCGATCTTCGTAAACCTTACAAATTCTGCTCCAAAGACCGTGGATGATCCTAAATTGCATGTGAGGATAAGCACCAGACTAATGATTAAAAAGTACGAGCTAGTGAGGTGCAACCGGAAACATTGAATACAATGTTTTAGGTCAGAATACAACCCTTTATCAAGCAATTTTTAGCACTCGGCTAAAGTCAAAATATACGAAAAACATTGGTAAACCCACAAGGTACATGCAATGCAAGTAAGTTCATGTAAGTCAACCTACTTAGGAATGAATTTATTCACTAAACTACAACACAAAGAAGATCAACACATGAATTTTCAGTGAAAAATAACAGTCTTGTCATAACAACAACCCTGCATCTGCTGTGCTCCTTCTTCAGACGCAACGGAAAACACTAAACATTCGCTGGATCACACAGTCAGGTACAGATAGCTGAAAACATCGCATTGTTTCAATTCTATGTACCTGACAATGTGAAGAAGCGAAAGTTTAGTGTTTTCCATTGCTTCTGAAGAAGATGAACAGCAGATGCAGGACTGTTGTTATGACAAAACTTATTTTTCATTGAAAATTCAAATGTTGACATTGATCTTCTTTGTGTTAAAGTTTAGTGGTTTTTCTGCAATTTTGTTCCATGATGCCTCATTACAACCACAGTAAACACCGGTAGACGGTTTGTTCGAATTAATTAATTATTATTCCATGTAGGCGAGTCTTGACTAAATCTGACTAAAAGATTATCTTCCCTTAAATAAAACTTGAAATATAGCAATAAAAAAAACTATCTAGTGCACCACTGGTTCAAGACAGGGGACACCCCCGATCTGGAGAATATTCAAATCCTCTTTCACGAAAAATGCTACCAACCAAGATCTATTTGCATCCTAGCTCAGTGGCCCCCATTGTGTTATTACCTTATTGCAAGAAATACGGGGTTTTACCCCTAAAAACACTTTTTACTTAGCCTAAAATACTTACCTAAATTTTAAATGCTTTACAATACTTGAAAATGCTACCCGTCCCAAACATGAAATTTCTACATTCTAGGTCCTTGCAACAGCGGTCCCTGGGCTCCATGACCGCCATCAGGCAGCGCCCCATCCCTGCTCTACCTCACAGTTTGTCTCCCCGTACTAGACGGTTCGACGCAGGAGGAGGGTGGGTTCTCACAGGTAAGTATTTTAGGCGAAGTAAAAACTATCTTTAGGGGTAAAACCCTGTTATTACTGCTAGCCTAAAATACTTACCTGTATTTTAAATGCCGACTTTGTCCTACCGAAAATCAGTGGCGTCAAACCCCCGCCTTTGCAAGACCCCAGTAGATAACACATGACTATAATAAGAAACACATGAAACCTACCAAAATGACTCACGCCCACCGGATCTCCCAGTGGTGAGTCACAGTTATACCCCCTTACCTTATTTCCTCTGAACCAGTTTCCCCGTCGCCATGAAACTGATATCCCTGTGTGTGGCTGTCGCCATCTTCACCCTTCGTAGGTAATGGGCGATGAAGGTGTTCCTTCTCCATCTCCCAGCTTCCAATACTTGGCTGAATGGTGTTCCCATTGTGAACGCCCAAGACGTCGCCATGGCTCTGACTCCATGAGCAGTTACTGCCCCTTGGGTTTCCACGCCCTCCTTCTTCCAATGGGCTTCCTCGATGGTTCGGCAAATCCACCTCGCAATCACTCCCAGTGACACTGGGTCCCGAGTTAGCTTTTGACTGTCTGGGGTGAGTCTCACAAAAAGAGATCGATGGCCTCGAATCCCTTTGAGATAGGTTTTTCTCCAGTGTACCCTCGACCATCTCCTTGGTCCTTGTTAAGTAAAACCTCATTGCCCGGACTAAACAGTGAAACCTATCAGGGCTGCCTTTATCAAGCGTGGGCGCCAAAGCCGAAATCACTGTCGGTGAAAGTGATTCCTCTGGCTTAAGGTTCTTTGCCCTAAACACAGGGCGGGGCAGGAAAGAAATGCGTGACCAATCACTTGTTGCTCTAAAGAAGTCCTTTCCTCTTGCCAAAGCCGCCAATTCGCCTTGCCTCGATGCCGAGGCCAGTATTAGTAAGAAAACTGTCTTCCTTGACAACTGCTCGAACGACACCTCATGGAGGGGTTCAGAATGGAGCTTCCGCCAGGAATTGAAGCACCACAGTGAGGTCCCATTCCTGGCACAGTTTCCGGGCCCTAGAGCATAGCACTCCAAAAGACAGAATGATTCTGGATATAGTTCGGCTTTTCACTACCATCTTGCTCCCCAACAACCCCAGCCCCAAATTAATTGCAGTCCTATACCCTTTAATCGTACTAGGGGCCAATCCCTGGTAAAAGAGAAGAGTTCAGAAACTCACAAATTTCCTGCAGTGAAGGGTCCATTACCGTGACCTTGTGTTTCTTCCACCATTCCACCCAGCCTCTCCATTTTCCTTCATAAATGGACTTCGAAGAGTCCCTAATACACTCCACCATGACTTTCGCTACTTTGTTTGAATATCCCGATTTGCTCAGTTCGGATTTCACAACCTCCAGGCGTGAAGGTGCAATATATTGGGGTTCGCATGTAGTGTTCTGCCGTCGTGTTGTGACAAAATGTCCTTCCGAACTGGGAGCGGACTCGGGTCTTCCTTAGCGTAAGTCCACAGCTCCACAAACCACGGCACCACTTCCCACCACAGTGCAATCAGTATAAACGTCCGTGTTGATTTTGTTCAGTACTTGGTGAAGCAACTTGAATGATGGGATCAGGTAGCTGAAGATGTTGTCTCATGACACGCTCAGACAATCCGTTGCCATTGTCATGCTGTCCGGGTATGGAGACACAAACAGCGGTAGTTGAGCATTTGCCCTTGTTGCAAATAGGTCCACCATCGGTGTACCCCACTGCCTGAACACTGAACAGGCTCTGGCACACCTATGGGAGAAGCCTTCTTTCCGCCATGGGGATCTTGTTCTTCCTGGATACCTCGCCCGTCAGCATGTTGAGGCTCCCCGCAATGTGTCTCGGCTGCTGCGAGATCCCGAAGTATGCGCACAGTTGGAAGATTTGCCTCACTTCCAAGTATAAAGATGACGAACGCATCCCTCCTCTCCTCAGATACGCCACCGCCACTCTCGTGTTGTCCGAGAGCACTGTCACTGTTGAGCTACTCAGTTTGTGTGCCCAATTTGACAAGGTCAGTAGCATTGCCCCGAGTTCCAGAATGTTATATGCAACTCCTGTTCCTCCCTCGTCCAGCCTCTGGCCGACTGTTCTTGCCCCACCCCAGGGAGGATGCGTCCGTGATCAGAAGCCAGTCTTACTCTGTCTTGTGAATTGGCACACCTCCACGTATATTATTGTCGTGGATCGATCACCACGAGATTGCTTCCACCAGGGCTCTGTGCAACGATACCAAGTCCTCCCATGACTTCTGTGGTACCCACTCTGGCTTCCGTAGCCAGTGAATTGGGCGAACTCTACAAGCACCCATCGGTACTACCGCCACGCACGAGCCCATCTGACCGATTGTCCTCGACAACTCTCTCGCTGTCACCGATCGATGACATAACACGTCGGACGTAGCCCGTGTCACTTGATCTATCCTCAAGTCCGAAGGTCTTGTAGCGAATGTCACTTTGTTGATCCAGAAACTCGAACACCTGCGCCGGGGAAGTTCTGGACTTCTTCCCGTTCACTCCTAAGTCCAGGTGTGAAAGGAAACGTATGCACTTCTGAGTGTCCCTCGCTGCGCAGAAGCCAATCGTTTAGGTACACATGCCCGTTGATAAAAGCACGATGTAAAGCTGCAAGCACTGGCTTCATCATCACTGTGAACACGTGAGGTGCTGTACACAGGCCAAAGGGAAGAACTACAAAGTGGTAGACCTTACCCAGGCAAACCGGGCGGAACAAATGATGCACGCTGGGGTGCAACGTGATATGGAGGTAGGCATC
Source organism: Lithobius niger (assembly GCA_023313725.1). NCBI lineage: Eukaryota > Metazoa > Arthropoda > Chilopoda > Lithobiomorpha > Lithobiidae > Lithobius > Lithobius niger. The sequence goes on from JAHWFP010218366.1 coordinate 22,654, forward strand.
TTCCAGGTCTATTGACGTAGTGTATTCGCCTGGTTGGATTGCTTCCCGGATGGTTCCTAGCGTTTTCATCTTGAAATGGTTCGGGGCAATGTTTCCATTAAGGGGTGCCTTCCTAAGTAACCTGGTTGGATCAAGCAAACGTCACGCTCGTTGCCTCTACACATCACGAATTAGTAGCATTTTTAACCCGATATCGTCACTAGAACGAATATCACATGACAGCAATAAACTACAAGCAGTATTATTTTGAACAGCAAGCAGGAGTTTATTTACGTGCTTGCTGTTAAGATACGTTGAAGAATTAATCACTAAATCTAGAATTATAACACCGAACCTTCTTCCACCCTACAAAGAACGCAACATAAACTCATCCACATCACACAGCCAATTAATGAAAATAATTGCAACGCCCCCCCCCCCCTTGTTTCTTTCTCGATTCTGATTGGTCGACAGTCGATTCGTTTGCAGTGTTAGCCCCCTGTCCCCCCCAGTTACCTTCAGGAACCAAGCTCGGCGACCATGGTTGGTTCGGTTGTTTAGGTTACTGCCTGGAGCGTAATTTGAATGCCATATGTACAGGCAATCGTCTAAGATCAAGCTAGATCAGCGGATTATGACACGACATCTCGCACGACCTACACAATTAGTACATGAAACATCGTGTTTCTTCGCAACCTGGGTTACTTAGGTCAGTTTTCACAGGCACCCCAGGTGTCAAAGGTTGAAGATCAACCGAGAACCTCCTCCCTTTTTGGGGATACCAGGGCCGGGCTGAAGAACAGTGGTGTGTCCGGGGAACTCCTTCAATGCTCCCTTCTCTAGAAGCTTCCTATCTTCCGCAATAAACTCCTCCCTGTTCCTCAACCAATGTGGTGTGCTGTATGATAGTGGTGGGGCCGAATTAAAGCTTGGGATATAACCACCATCACTAGCACAAACTTGTCGCATGTTATGTCCATTCATGTTCCGAGATAACGCATAACCCTCCCTCCTACTTAATGATAAAGTACTGGAGTAAGGTTGCCCTTGGTAAGGTTGCCCTTGGTTAGGTTGCCTTTGGTTGCGCACTATCCCCTTGGCGGGGAGCGTCCCAAAATGGCTGGTTTGATAAACCCAGTCCTCTGGCACTACTCGAGTTAGTTGCCGCTGGGGTGTTCCCACTGGCCCTTATTCAGGACCTTGTCCCTTAATTCAGGCGCTAGGGTAAGTAGGTAGCCATTAAATAGCCATTGTGACCTGTGGACGGGAACAAAGCGCAGATTCTTGACCATGTCCTCACATACACCTGCCTGGGCCCCTCCCAGGTAGGCATCACTCCTGTGCAAAACCGAGTTGAATAAAGCTCTGGAGCTTTAATGCGTCCGTATGGAACTAAGATGCCTTTCGTAGGAGTTTAACGGCACTGTCTACTTCACCCACATCACTTTCTTCCGGCGCCTCTGCCAGAAATTCCTTTAGCTTAACATTGCGGCCGAATATGCCATGTCAGCAGTAGAATTAGCTCGCAAGCTGGCCCGGATCACCTCTTCCTCTGCGTTGTATGACCATTTTCACTTCAGCTGCTACGTATTTTGTTTCTTCATATGTTTTATATCTGATCGCCCTCGGTGCATAGGCGTTGCCCACCGAGAAGTAGAAACCACCTTTTATCAAGTCGGGGGTGGCAGGGGAGCCACCGCCGAGAGCATTTTCTCCTTGTCGCGAAGCACTCCCCCATTCACAAGCAACTGTTTGAATAGCACCTGTGATTGTGGGAGGTTTAGTTGTTGTTTCACCACTCGGTCAATGTTTGCATACGAGGTTGCCGGTGGTTCACTCTCCGGGGTTTCGGGGACAACCACTCTAGGGTAAAAAACACTCGGAAGTGAGCCGTAAACCTCGTCCACAACCCACTTCCATTCAATAGATTCCTGTGTGGCTTCCGGTGGATCTTGGTGCTCCTCACCTGAGCCCTCCTGCTGTTGGTTCACCGGCTGCTGTGTCGGTAAACCTGGCATAATCCTCCCTGTACAAACGTCTGGGGAACTATCCTGTGCACTTTGCGATCCCGTGATCGTCCCATCGCCCACAGGTGCACTGTCAAATCTCGACACTTCTTTACTAGGTGGAGTCGCCGTCACCGCCGTCACATGAGGTGGGGTGGAGGGGGGGGGGGGGACATCAACCAACCTTGTGACGTCGTGCACTGACCCTCCTGTCCATATCCCAGACGAGACTGCCATACCTCGTCGCCAGGCCATGACCATTGGCCCCCGTGTGTGGCCCACTGACTTTTCAACGCATCTGGCAGGTGCCATGGTGCTGTCCGGTGGGACGCGTTGTAGTGCCTGTCCGTGTCCGCACCTGGATGTCCCTTGTCCCCACTCGTCCGCCCTGGACCGCAGACTGTCCGACTGAGTGGGCTGTCTGGGGTCGTCGGCTCCCTGTCCGCTAGGGTCCGATCTCGGTTTTATCTCGGACTGTGTCCTCGACGGTCCTGATAAAGACAGGTCGGCTGTTCGCAGGGAAGGACCCTGGGACCCCATACCAGAGCTATGTGTTTCCACAAGGTTCAGGCGTCTGCGTTTCGATGATGAATCATCAACATCCATACCTCTGTCAATTCTGCAGCCCTGGCCGGTAGAAGTCCCGGGTGGCGTGTGAGCATCCCATCCACCCTCCTGTCCACTGCTGTCTCCCGCCGCCAGCAGTGTTGCACTCAGCCGGAGTGTGATTGGCAACCTCGGTGCATCTTTCGGTACAAAAATATTGTTCAAAAGTTTTTAACATCTTCTGTATCACTGCAAGTGCACATTTCTTTTCAGCAGCTTCAAAATCAGCCTTCCGAAAAAGTCAATTCACTAAAAAATCACGCACATTTCCACAAACTAGACACTTACTCCTATGTCCAGCAAATTTTCGACAACTAACTGTTGTCATCATCAGGCTTTTAAGGTTGATTTAGTCCCTGATCACATCTTGCTTCAAGGTAGTTTACAAGTGCCGTTTTCGAACTCGCCGGTAATCGTAGCCTACTACATTTTTCGGGCCGTTGCACGTCTGCCTGCTCATTTCCCATCGCCTACTCAATTCTCTTTCCAGTTCACCATTAACCAGGTGGCTCACGTTAGGATTTGATGGTCCTTGAATGTTCATCAGTGGTTTTTTATGCAATTCATGTTGTTTAATTTGCTACTGATTCCAGGCACCTAAGATGTTTATCTCTTGCTGAGTTTGAGCTCAAAAGTGTCCTGGTTTTTTCCCAATCAATTGTATGTCGTGTCTCCATGCAATGCACTGCTATTTCGTTGTCCTTCTTCTTATTTCTCACATTTGCCATGTGTTGTGCTAGTCTCTCTCGTACTCCTTTTCTGGTCTCGCCAATATATACTGCCTCACAGTCATTGCATGGGACACGGTACACCGCTTCTCTCGTATTCGCTACACGTCCCATTGCCTGTTCATCCTTCTTCTTTTGTGTCATGTGAGCTAGATGTTGGACAGTCACACTTTTCTTCACTTTATTGCTAATACGTTTTTTCAAGCCCTCCACATTCTTCAAGCACGCATTCAAGCCTCGCTTCCTCAAGACGTCTCGAATCTGGCCAGTCACTCCCTCAAGGTAAGTGAAACTCACTCGTGGTTTTTCTTCTCTCTTCGTATTCTTGCTGTCACACTCATTCACTTCTCGCTCTCTTCTTTTAGCTGACGACACAATTGAGTATGCATTCTTCTTAAGCCGATTCAACATTCCGCCTGGGTATCCCAGTCTAAGAAACTTTTCTTTTGCCTCATCCAAGAACGGCCTCGTTTTTTCCACTTCACTAGTGTTTCTCACTAACCTAACAAATTCATTTTGGGCAATAGCTCTTAGTTGTTCTTTCGGATGGCCCGAGTTGTACGGTATGGCCCTCTTCGTTGACATTGGTTTGACATACGGTTCAAACTTTAATCTGCCTCCCTCACTCCTTTTCACTCTCACATCCAGGAATGGGAGTGACCCATTTTCTTCCTTCTCTGCCGTAAAGGCCAGCCCACACCTCCAGTTGTTAACTTTCTCCATAATGCATTCTAGTTGTCTCTTCCTTAGCACCGCGAAAACATCAACAAATCGCTTCCACATCCGTACTCCCAAACCAGACCCTAGGACCATCTCGTCAAGGTGCTGTAAAACCATCTCGGCAATGATGGGCGAGCTGGAGTAGCCCATTGGAGCGCCACTAACTTGCCACTACGTTCTCCCTCCGTACTCCACATAACTGATGATGATGTTTTCGCGGTGCTAAGGAAGAGACAACTAGAATGCATTCTGGAGAAAGTTAACAACTGGAGGTGTGGGCTGGCCTTTACGGCAGACAAGGAAGAAAATGGGTCACTCTCATTCCTGGATGTGAGAGTGAAAAGGAGTGAGGGAGGCAGATTAAAGTTTGAACCGTATGTCAAACCAATGTCAACGAAGAGGGCCATACCGTACAACTCGGGCCATCCGAAAGAACAACTAAGAGCTATTGCCCAAAATGAATTTGTTAGGTTAGTGAGAAACACTAGTGAAGTGGAAAAAACGAGGCAGTTCTTGGATGAGGCAAAAGAAAAGTTTCTTAGACTGGGATACCCAGGAGGAATGCTGAATCGGCTTAAGAAGAATGCGTACTCGATTGTGTCGTCAGCTAAAAGAAGAGAGCGAGAAGTGAACGAGTGTGACAGCAAGACTACGAAGAGAGAAGAAAAACCACGAGTGAGTTTGACTTACCTTGAGGGAGTGACTGGCCAGATTCGAGACGTCTTGAGGAAGCGAGATTTGAAAGCGTGCTTGAAGAATGTGGAGGGCTTGAAAAAACGTATTAGCAATAAAGTGAAGAAACGTGTGACTATCCAACATCAAGCTCACATGACACAAAAGGAGAAGGATGAACAGGCAATGGGACGTGTAGCGAATACGAGAGAAGCGGTGTACCGTGTCCCATGCAATGACTGCAGTATATATTGGCGAGACCAGAAAAGGGGTACGAGTGAGACTGGCACAATACATGGCAAATGTGACAAATAAGAAGGACAATGGAATAGCAGTGCATTGCATGGAGACATGACATACAATTGATTGGGAAAAAACCAGGACACTTTTGAGCTCAAACTCAGCAAGAGACAAACATCGTAGGTGCCTGGAATCGGTAGCAATTAAACAACTTGAATTGCATAAAAAACCACTGATGAACATTCAAGGACCATCAAATCCTACCGTGAGCCACCTGGTTAACGGTGAACTGTAAAGAGAATTGAGTAGGCGATGGGAAATGAGCGAGCAGAAGGCAGACGTGTAACGGCCCGAAAAATGTAGTAGGCCACGATTACCGGCGAGTTCGAAAACGGCACTTGTAAACAACGTTGAAGCAAGATGTGATCAGGGACTAAATCAACCTTAAAAGCCTAATGATGACAACAGTTAGTTGTCGAAAATTTGCTGGACGTAGGAGTAAGTGTCTAGTTTGTGGAAATGTGCGTGATTTTTTAGTGAATTGACTTTTTCGGAATTTCATCATGTTCCACAGTACGAACTTCAACGAAGTTTTTCGTGAAAATCAGCCTTTCTAGCTGCCTCCCTCTTCTCCAAAGCATTCTTGACACATGCTGCCACAATGCTGGCCAAGTCCGCATTATGTCCGCCGGACATCCACCGAACAAAGGAGGCGTCCGCTCCCAAAGGCACTTGATCGTTCAGAGACACTACGGTTTCGTCTCCCGACTCCAAATAAATGTATATATCCATATCAGATGACGAATTTCCCTCGAGAATCGCCAATTCAATACCTTTTTTACGTAAAGCAGCTCTACGATCCGAATCGGCCCATGTGGCCAAAATGGCTTTCACGATCTTTTTATCCGACGTCACACAGATCTCCGCACAACTGCAGCTATAAAAGACGCAATATCAGCATCGACGGAATAAAGCATGTGGATCCTTGAGGTTTAAACTCCTTCCACACTTCTCGCCACCTTTTCCTTGGCAAGATGCCTTTTTCTGGGGTTTGTAGAGTTATCCATATTAGCGTGCAGCAGATGCGCCCAAAACAAACTGTGAGGTAGAGTGGGAATGGGGCACCACCTGACAGCAGTCATGGGCCCCAGAGAGCGCCGTTGCAAGGACCTAGAGTTCAGAAATTTCATGTTAGAGACATGTAGCATTTCGAAGTATTACACAGCATTTAAAATACAGGTAAGTATAGCTAGCAGTAAAAACGATTATACAAATATATTCCCATCTTGCACAAAATCAGATTTTCAAACAACGTAAATCACCTCTGCTAGCACTTACGACCTGCATTAGCAAGAAGTAACAACCGGTTTCCTATTGCTAGGTTTCGTCCTGCATAAAGTCCACTTTAATGTTTAAAAGAAATTATGCTTTACTTGTGGTCATCTTTTCAGAAAGTCTGTCTACCTGAAGAAGTGCGATCACAGCAGCCAAGTGTGTATTCTTACAGCTCCAGGATCTTGTGTGCTGTCCCTCTAATTCTGTGCACGAGAAGTTCTGGAACTTCTGGGAACGTTCTTGAGGCAGTCAGCAACGACCTGTACGGGACTATCCACAAAGGCATAGTTGGATTTCAATACCCTATTAGTCTTGCGTGAAGGATCAATTGGTGGTGGATGAAGGCAAAACTTGTTGGAAACAGTGGTGAAAATGACATGTTCATTCCCTTCTACTGGCAGGTGAAGGTTCAGTCCTTCAATGAAAGATGAAACATCATTCTGGATTTCCTCTTCTCCTTGTCGGCATTCATCAAACGGGACCGTTCAATCTGTAGGCTGACAAATGACTTGTTCATCCACCGAGGTCCCTACACTTGCAGCGAAGACCAAAGGGTTGAAGGCGACAGCACTGAGATGACGAGGTACGAAAGTTTCCACTGCGGTCTTGCATCTGGCAAAGCTGAAATGCCAACAGAGCAGCTGTGGTGCCCAACTGGCGAAGATGGTAGTTGAAGACTTGGAAGCTGTGAGGGTTCTTCATCCAACAGAATAGTCTCGAGTGAGGTGCAGGCTCGAAGTGATAGCGCCGCTGAGATGTTCGAAATGATGCAGACTTTTCCTTTGACACGTGGGTGAAGTTAGATGAGTACTAGGAGAGTTCTTGTGCTATTGCTTCAGGACCAAGCTGGTAGATTCACATGATGAAGATAACGAGCAAGGAATCCAGCCTTCCAACGTCAGACAAAAGGATCTGCTACATTTATCATCGCAACGGGATTTTTTAGCAAAGAATTTTGTCTGATGAACATGGACAGATGGCCATTGGAAATCACCTGGCATCAGCTACGAAAAACAATGGTCGTATTGAAATAGAGTTGACAAACCTACTGCTGCTGCCATTCGATGGACGCGGGAAAGCTTGTCGCTATTACCTCATTCTTTCTTCTCATTTGATCCTGTAGAGGGGACAATGCTCACGTAACAGAGTTACACTAAAAATTACCCCGACTGGGGCCACCAGAAACACGCCGACACATTCTACTGGATTCTTCACATAGATAGGACTCGATTTGCCTGTGTTTCAGTATTCGATTTGCATATGTTAGTGGTTAAGAGGGGGTGGGCAGTTATTTTGAATCTAGCTGTATTAGTTAAATTGACCTGATTTATTTGAAAAATGGAAAGATTTAGCTTCTTTACTTCACTTTGGCTTGTGAATTGTATTGACCACTTCTTTAAGCTTTGCTGAATGTCACTTTCTACACTTTCACACCAGTGTAGTTGCAAATTTTCGGTAAAAAAGTTACCGAGTAACCATTGCAATCTAATCTTCCACCTTCTTCAGGATCACAAACACGCAAGTTACGATTAGAGATACGATGCAACAGAAAATTCCTTCTACAGCTTCAGTTTGCTGCATACGGTGGCTGCCGCTGCTTGGCCTCAAATTGCTGAGGGGGATGGAGGTCTTTCCAGTGAATGGTAAGGCCTTGTGTCTGGGGTGACTACTTTGAAGATCCCTTGGTGGGCGGGTTCATGACGGGAACTTTTGAGGCGGAGTTGTTGAATCGCAAAACAATTAAGTGCACGTACGTATAAGTGAGTCAGTCCTTGGTGAAGTTAGGAACGCTCGTGTCTTCCGCGCAACAGCATGTTCTGTGCGCTTTGTTTGTGCGCCTGAAGAAGATGGAAGATTGTACTGGTTACCCAATAACTTTTTCACCCGAAAATCGCAGCAGCTACACTGGTGAGTGTTAAAGTGCAGAAAGTGACATTTGCAAAACGTAAACAAGTGGCGAGTATGAACTGATGTACCACATGCAGCGGACCTCCTGCTATCTTCCTAGTTAACTTGAATGGCTTGTAACTATGCTAAAAGTTTGGAGAGTGCCTTTACTGACAAGACATAAAAATTCTTACTGTGTGGCAGAGGCCAAATTGGGAAATTTGTTAATGGTCTAACTGGGGTATTATTTTGAATAGCAGAAATAGTTTCTAGGTTGGGTCTTCGTCAGTGCCTTTAGGTGAGCTTTTTCCCAAATAACTTAATGGTAAATTTAGACAAAAAGCTGATTTGGACCATTTTTTTTAACTTCGCCACAAGTCGGAAAATGACATTATTCTGGGGTGTGATGCGGCTGCACATAATTTTCAGTTTTTCACAAATTACTGTACCAGCCCGATTGTTACGCAGGTCGAATATACGGCGAATTGCCGTTTTAGGCTCATAAATACAACAACAAAAAATGGGCAGGATTATAAGGTTGACAATTTTCACCGAAGATTCTGCCAGTGCCTCTTTTACCAATATTCTTGACACCATGGCATAGTTGAGACAATGCCAATTCAGAATAATATGTTATTGTTGTAAAAACCTCACAGGTTTTTTTTTTTTAATTATGAGACTCCATCACAAATTTTGAAGTCCAATTTTGGTTATATTTTAGTTTTTCCTACATAATTTAAAAACTATTTTGAGCTATTAACTTCTCATTGCACGAAAGGAAAGCAAAATGAAAAAACTATTGGCATTCAAACTCAAAATCGGTGAAAATTTGGCCCAAGTTATGGTTTTGGACGATAATAAGAGATGAACATGAATTTTTAATGGGACAAAATGCAAAAAAAAATACCGTCTTGTATTCGGGGCAGTATGTTAAAGGCTGTTAATTTTCATATTTTTTAGTCTCAATTTTTACAAATTTTTTTACAAGTCAAATCTTAAAGTTTTTTTCCACATTTTTTACTTTAGACGAAGTCTTAGAATACAAGACATTTTCATTTGCAACTTCAAGAAGTATGTAGCTTCGTGTACGTCTCACCTACCGCGAAGGTAGGCTAAGCTTAAGGCTAAGCCACTCTTCAGACAGATGCGGTGGTGGAGTTGGACAACCCATGGCCACCGGCCCCAGCACGCAATGTGCTGCGAAATCGCTAGGATACAGACAGGACACCTGCCAGCAAAGGAAGAGGCGAAATTAAAAACAGGAGGTTTGCCAGCAAAGGAAGAAACGAAGTTATTGCATGTTTTTTTTTCACAGTTTTCTTAAATTTTTCACATTTTATCACATATTTTATAAGAATGCAAAATTGTTCAGATTTTCACACACGCTCAAACGCCCGCATTATTACACAAAGTATAAAGATTATTTATATTAATTTATTGTGTCATAAAACATATACAATATTATATACATAAAATACAGAGTGATACAATGCCTGAAACCAAATCTATTAAAAGTCAACTAACAACAAGGTATGCACGGTAGCATGGTATGCTACAATATACATGCATCACTCATTCTTTTGTACATACCCACATTTCTAGAATTAAAAAATAAAATAAGAAATCGTGGAGAAAATAATGAAGTCAACAACACTGGCGACAGGTGATACGTTCACCTTGTAAACTGGTTGCTGTTTTATGTTAACCAGTTCTATTTCATTCTATTCACAACTTTCGAGCATATAAATAAATTGAATTTTATGGAAATTCTTACTGTAATCATCCCCTTTATCCTCAGGACTTAATTGTTAAGGAGAAAAAAATCAAAGAAATAAAACACCGACCCCAGCCTCTGAGCCGATGTCCAATTAGGAAAAATAAATAATTTTACTATTTTAATGGTTTTTTAATTATTGTCTAAGAAAATGATTCCAATTATAAATCAAAAGTCTCGGGGGGGGGGGGGGGAATAACACTTTTAAATTGTACCAAAAAGACGAGGTGAAGATTAAAAAATTAGATAAAAAAGAAAAAAAAAAAAGAATTTCCCAGTTGCTAGCTGAATTCTGTCTCACGTTTTCCACAATGGATCGATAGAGAATGGTGTGGTCCAAACTCGTCCCAAACCGTGTATTTGGTGCGACACACAGTTAATTGGTTTCTTTGTGTTTCCATTCCGAAGTATTTAAAAAAAAAAACTCTACAGAATTCATTTCATATTCTTTTGCCGCAATTTGGTTACTAAATACCATTACAATTATGCTGTAGGACTACTCCCCCGATGTTGTAAAGCTGAAAGAAATATAACTGAAGACGAAATGCAACCAATCGTGGATTCTGGTGAACTTTGCGAGGTTCATTCCACACTTATTTCTCAAGCACTATGTCCAGTAATTACAAACTGTCCAGTTGCACCAACCTTTATGGCAACTTATCTTTAATTCAGTTGGATTTACACAAGACAACTTTTCCGTTTATGCAGAAGTTAAGGATTACTAAGTGTCAAGACCAACTCTGCAGTCTGTGCTCCTCAAGGTCAACAACTTATGTTAAAGTCAATTTTTTTTACCTATTCAAAAGCACAATTCTAAATCTATGTCATTCGGCCATCACAATCCAAAACGTACACTTTAACATACCCTTAAACGTGAAAATATTATTATGTACAGATACAATGTTTTACGCCATACAGGTTTTCTGTTAAACGTAATGTAAGGCCATGCAAAGTTAATTGTTTGGAGCTTTAATTATTGCGGTCAAACTTGTTTGAATCTCGGTACAGCTGCTAAAAATCAAATTTTCACTAAATTTTAACCAATTTTGACACGCCAATAATCAATTTTAACCGGCTCGGAACAAGCTTTACAATGGTCCAAATTTCAAGCCTCTACCTCAAATCACTTAAGACTTTATTTTGAAAAAAAACTAAAATTCATGGAATACAAGATGACAAATAACATATTAGCAAAATATTACATTTTTTAGACTGACTGCATATTCTTCCAGCTTTAAGCTTGGTTCATGTCAAAGAAATGTGGTCAGTTAAATAAAATAAAAAGTGTTAAATAAAATGCCTGGTTGCCTGGTGCTTCAATTTGCAACCTCATCCATAAACCAAACATTTTTTTTATTTGCATGGCCTACACAACTGAACAAAACAGCTTGCACAGAAGATTCTTTAAAACCATTTTACAACATAAATGTTTGTTTACGAGGACAAACTAAAAACAATTTTATGGAATGTGAAACGAAATACAGTTACGCCATGCTCAGGATCACTCGTACCGTTTTAAATTATTTTTTTGGCTTGTACATAATACCAAAAAAATGATCTGAAATACAAGACAAAAAAAATGCTCAAGGTTCAAAGTAACACACTTGTTCTTTGAATAAGAGTCCAGTTCCATTGTCAACCGACAACGAATTATGGTGCTAACGTGGTTTTAGTAATTCGTGGTGCTTAATTTGATTAATTTCTTTGAATTGTGTTGATGTAAATCACGCACTATGGAAAATAAAAGGCTTGGTACCGAAGTTAACATATTTTGCTGGAAAGCCCTTGTTGGCTGAACGCAACACTGAGTGTCATTATTTTGTTTCCTGCTAGTATCGTTTCTATTTGTTGCCATTGTAGTGGTAAAAATGAATTCTGCATTTAGTGACTTATTTTTAGTACTACTCACCAAAATGACGACACCAACAACCTTGATGCTGAAATTGTCACATTGAAAAGTGGCGACTGGCATTTGCGAAGCCTTTCCCCCCCCCCCCCATTGCTAATTAACAACTCTAACGGTGCCACCCCAAACTTGTTAAAGCTAACTGTGGTAGGAAAATAATAAACTTACAAGCTTATCGACAGCTTTATCATCTATATTACACAATTCATCTCATAAATTAACAATCTTGGCACAAACAATACTGCAAAATTAAACAATGTCGCCTAAGTCATGATTTGGTACCCTAATTGCGCAACACAGGTTTAGTTTTAAGCATTTGTAAAGCACCTAAAGTTACAAAAACAACAAACAGAAAAAAAACACAAAGATGCAAGAGTGAAGACTAGCTAGGTTCAAAGCAGAATTAAGGACGATCTTAAAACAACATTATTTATGCCTTGCATAAGGGGGCATACAAATCACGTATGGGATCTTTGGTACCGCTGATGCTAACTGGAGACTATGGGGATAGAAGATGGCTGTGGAGACTTCATAATTCTTGTGTTTTATTTTTCTTTATCAGTTTTTGATTAGACTGCCTTAGGTGTTGGGGGAATCCATATTTAGATAACACCTGACGTTGGTAAACTGAATCGTGCGTCCTGCCATTGGCGTTCGGTCCTGTAGAGTAAATTTGAGCTGCAATTTCTATTATGTACACTGGTTCTTGAGAAATTATGCTGCTGACAGCATGCAGAAGAAAGACGTGACTGAAGGCGTTGCGTTATCTTGATGCACTGTTCATTAGTTAACGCTTGACAATGTAAGCCTGCGGGTAGGTATTATTTCAGAATGCACAATTACGTATTAATGGCACCAGATTATGCCAATATGTGAGCTTTGCAGATTGTACAAAATATCAAGGTGCCGTAAGAATTGCATCGTGTTGGGAACTGATGTTCGGTGCCAATACTTGCGGTTTCATTAGCCCCCAGAGGAAATGTAGTCTTGACTCTAAACATACAGAAGTGACTTACAATTGCAAGGAAATGTATTAGTATTTCATTCCTCAGTTTACATGAAAAAGTGAACGTTAAAAATGCTGGGTTAATATAACTTTAACCCTTTAAGGACGGGTGCGCCCAAATGCGCCCGCTATATAGTCATTGTTTACAGCTCTTCTACAGGTCATACTGAAAACTTCCAGCCAATTATAGTGAAACTAAAAATGTGATATGAAGGCAGATCATTAAGGAAAAAAATTACACAGGTTTCATTCCCTTACTTCAAGTGGGTGAGACGCTATGCATTTTTTTCTACAAGTTCGTTACGAGACCTCAGCGCAAACGCAGTCCTTAAAGGGTTAAGAAAAAGATAATTAACTCATTTCCACCAAGGAATAATGTACGGTAGTGAATTCGTTTTTCTTCTCTTTGAATTACTGTTGAAGAGGGGGGTGGAGGTCATTAACGAAGGCATTCGAGACAGCAGCAGCAAGCCGTGGCACACAAGGCAATTAGACAACAATCTTCAGCCATACCACCTCCTTGATTGCGTTTGGGATCTTCCTGAACATAACTGAAATCAAAAGAAAAGGGAGCTTGCTCCGTCACTATAATTTTATCGCGGAGAGGAATCGTTCATGTACAAAGAAATGAGTAGGCTAACCTACTTAATTTAGAAAGAATAGGCGATTTAGGGGAGTACAAATAGACAACCATTATAAAGGGAAGGGGGTCGTGTTTTAGTGTGCTGTACCTAGGTCAGATGGTGCGATTGATTTTATACACACATACAAGTAAGTTGCAAACATTCGGGTAAACTGTTATGAATGACTGGATCATAGGCTATGTTTTTTTTTTACTTAACAACAAATTCAAATCTGGATAGCTACTGTTTAAGAATTATGGAACCAATACTACCGTGACAACATGGTGCATACTTCTCAGACCTCTAACAAGTTCAGATACAATTTTAGGCATCCCAAGACAGCAGTACTCATTACTAAAACACACTCCCTCAAAGACATTGTTCTGTCCTGGTCCAATTCACAAATACTGAAGAAAAATCAGTATGTGTATAGAACGTCATGTACATGGTTAATCATAACCTTTGCCTAGGGGTCCAACACATTAGCAAACCCATACAACCACACCAAGTTATTATAACTTCTTTAATTAATCAATTTTACACATACTCCACGTCAATAACGCAGCCACCATTTGCTTCACGGACTGCATTCAATCTTTTCAGGGCAGGACCACTACAGTGTGAATGAACGATTTGTATCCTATTCCATGTCGTTTAAAACCACTGTGAGGTGCGCCATCAGTGTGTCCCTAGAATACCTACGATTACGATGTCCTCATATGATGACGCAGTACAGAATGATAACAACATTATTAGAAAAACTATGTAATAACCGTACTCGGATGAACACCAAAAGCCCAATTAAATTTTTGGTGATTGCATAAAGTGCCTGAGTGCCTGTAGCACAGCTAGCACCTTCTTCAGAAGAAAAAAACACTAAGCACATATGCTAAGTTTTCAACATTGAAACGTGGACTTTTTGGTTGGGCGTAAGTTGTACTTTTTGTCACTAAGCACAACAACGTTTGTTGATCACATTTTGAAAATCGCGCTGCGAATCACTGAACTAGATATTTAACTTTTCCTGCGTCTGGATTTTCACTTCTGGTCTACCATCACCTCCAGCTCTGGCCTGAATTAGCTATCAATGTCAGGGTGGGAAGGCCCATAAATGTTCATGAGCGGCACGCCTTATCTAGTACACCAACTTGAAGCACACTGGAGACCTTTCCCTACTACACCACAGGAAGAGGGCAGCACCATCAACAGTGAGCTGTCCAAGTAAGTGCTTGAGCTAGTCCCACCGAGATTGTAAACCGAATTGAAATTTGTGAACGTTTGTGCCGTTATGTGCAAGTTTCCGAGACATGGCCTGAAGAAGGTGGCAGATCTCAGCCATCAAAAATTTGCCTGTAAATTATCATTAACGATGTTTTTCGGAACTTTTGGTATTGCGTGAACTGTTAGTGTGAGTAACACAGCTCTTTTTGTCATACTATTATGCTCCTAAGTCCTAACCTGAAAGTCTAATTTAAGAAGTTGCAGGGCCACAGGAAGTGATACGGCAGGTGATTTGCCGTACCACTTTCCGACAGTTTTTAAAAAATACACATATACGGTACCAAGAAAACGGCACAAACACACAAAAGCAGCCTGTGTACGATGTGACATGCGAGCGTCCCTGAAGGTTTTCTTTCAGAGCTTTTGCGAGCAGTGTCTGTCTTACTAGCACTACCACTGAACAAGAATGATCTGTCACCCCAGCCTTACGAAGGACAAGAAGCATCACCTAGAGAAGGAGGTTTCGGGACAATTAAGCAGAAAAAACGCTTCAAACTGCTATCCAAAGCAAGGTTCAACAAGTGGTTACCATCAACTGTTGGAGAAAGCCTAACACAGCCAACTGATGGCAAGTTTTTCAACAGTAAATTTGCTTCGCAAGTAATGACAAAATAGGTAACATCACTTTCATATATAAATACGGAGGTAGCTTCGTTACTGTGAACCACAGTTTAACTATGATTACGGTAAATGTGCACCAAAACACAGATAAGACACAGCAGTAGCAGAAATCGATTCAGCTGGTGGTCTTATACCACTCTCTCAGACATAGCCAATTCGGCTGGGCCGTACCACTTTAAATTTGCTTCTTACGGCCCTGAAACTTGCAATAGCCAAATGTGTTCACATGGATTTGCTTCTATGTTGTATCCCAACACAAAAGGTTATGACCAACCTTGTCTATATTACTACCATACATGACGCTGCAGAGGTTGCGACATAAGTTGGTCCGAACATATTTATCCGTGGAAACGACACGTCATCTTTCAAGTTCAAGCATACAAGGTATGCAGCACTTTTAGTGTACACAAAAGTGAAAATTCACAGTAAAGCCCTCAACATGCACGTCAACTTGACTCATTAAATACTAGGGCTGTACCGATCAGCATTTTTTCTGCCAAACAGATTCCGATCCGATAAGCCACAAATTGATTGGTGTAACGATCCGGTTTAACCGAACCGATCGCTACCGATTTATAACAATTTTTTTTCTGGCTTACGCAAACTTGTAAGGCTAACAAATTTGTAGGGTAATGCCCTAATACAAACATTGGAATACATTTTTTTTTACCAAAATAAAAGTAAATATTTGTCTGTTATTAGCCTTAGTCTACACAATGTAAAACATATAGGCCTAGCCTAAATTAAAACAAAATGTAACAAAACATGCGGTGAAACAGAATTTATTTATTGTCAAGGGCCTGGCAAAAATCGAAAATCTGTAGGTTTTTGTTCGCCGAACCGATTTTTGCCGATCAGCACAAAATCTGCCAAAATCTGTTCGGTGCAGCCTTATTAAATACTGTAACACAAATTTGACTGTTGTGTCAATTCCGTTCAAAAGCCGAACAGATGTTTGGCCTTTTTGTTTTGATAGTTGACTGATTAAACTTACAAACGATACTTATAAAAAAACGTCAGGTTAGGTACAATTGGCAGAAAACAAATGTCAGGGCTAACCATTAACAACTAAGACGTTAATCAATGTGACGGTCATCTACTAATGAATAGGCTACGATTGTGTAGATAATCGGAGGCGACCTCACTACCAGGGGGGCATTTGGGCTGGAAAATACCAAACAAAGTATTTTGAAAGCCGACAGGCTCATTTCACTCTGGCTACAGAAATCGTGAAAAGAGGATTAACGCTATGCCAGAACCCTCTTTTCACAAACAAAGTATTTTCATTTTCACAACATCTTGCTTGGGCACTAATGAGTCTGGTGTTAGGCTCTTCACCTCCTAATAAAAAGTTACTGTTAAAAGTTGGTCAGTTTTACGACATTGTACAGTACTTGTATCTGGTGATACTGATATAGTCAGCTTTATGCGTCAAAGATAATACTGTATCCCCGTGACACTGATCTGCCAGCTGCAGTGATAGTCCATCTCATCCCCGAAATTAATCGACCGGGCCATCAGAACTACTGGTATGATGCGAGAAACTAGTTTTAATGCACTACAGCACAAAATTTGCAAAACGGATACAGCGTCAAAGAAAATGGACCATTTTGTTATTGACTTTTTCCCACAAATTTGTTTGGGGATGTTGCAAAACATCTCGATACACTATAATTGAAATTTTTCGTATTACCATCCTTTTGGATATACAGCACGTGTAGCCAGTCCAGCAGTTTTAAGTGCTGACAGCAGCATGTCAGTGTAGTAAATGGGTCGCATTCGGTAAAGATAAGAAAATTCTTCTGCCAACCAAACAAAAAAAAGGCCTGCTAGGGGGCCTGCAAGTCAGAATTAACGGGATTTGTCTATCAAGTATCCATGCAACCGCCCGATCTGGGGTATAGGAACATTTTGAATACTGGTACTCATTTACTTACATTATGATTTATACGGCAAGTATTCCTACCGATTCCAATCCTGCATTGGTATGGGCTCACGATTACGTGGAGCATCCGTGACCGAGTGATACTGTCACATTGCTAACCTTTCAAGCAGTACGAACGTATATTATGTCCAAAAAAAATCTGTCTAAATGCAGTAATGACGTATATATACGTCGAAGCATTGAAGGGAAGCTTTGGCATTATCAAGACGAAAGGTTTGATCTTTCTTAAGTTGTTTGGTAAAAACAACCTACAAAGGTCTTGAAAAAGTTCTTGTTCACGAATCCAAATGGGCCTAACTGTCAATTTTGCACAATGCAAAATTCCACTTTCACACCCTGCCTGCAACCCGCAGACACCCTCCCTCTTCCCGCAGACCGTTTTTCGTTTGTCGCAGACCCGCTGAAAATACTCTGTTTCTGAGCCTGCAGGGACTTTGAGGCGGTGCCTGAGAATCAGATTTCTTTTTGTAAGTGGCCTTAGGTAATTTTTTTTGAAAATGAAGGCTTTTCCAGGCACCTACAAGAATTCAGAGCAAAGATAAGAAAAACCCGTAATGATTTTAAATGTTTGGAGTTTTCGTAAATTATTCAAGTTTACATATTTTGATTTCTCATCAAACATTTTTTCCCTCCAGCAACTGAAATTCCACCCTAAACACATAAAATCGGACTTTTCTCAAGTCTGTGCTAGTAAATTTGGAACAGCCATAAGCCAATCATTCAATAATACATGAAAAGCCTGTCAAGAGAGTGCTAACAACGCACTAAAGAGGTGTAGTGCAATGCCAAGTGCTGAAGTGGTGTGTGGAAAGGTGCATTCAAATACTTTCTAGTCCTTTGGACTAACTGTGCTTTCCAGCCAGAACAAGATATTGCAATATCCACAACCATAACAGGTAACTTACATGTAACAGCACTGGATTAAATGCATAAAGTAGTGCTATTTTTAGCCATGCAACTAGTTTCCCATATTCAGTAAATGAATTAACAACTGACGAATTACCGGTAAAATTTTAAAACTGACAACACTCCACGCAGCGCGCACACTCTAAGCAGCATGCAGTGCACAGCACGCACAGGCAGCAATTTTTAGCCATGCTTGACGATTGTGTTTGCCGTGGACGCTCCTGAACATGGCTGAAATAATCAAACAAATGGATCAATGGGTTTAAGAGTTGAACAATGAGAGTATGTTCAATGGACAACTTTATTTTTTTATTAATTTTCTCTGAGACTTGGCCCAGTTCCCCTTAAGCAAAATTAGCATGATGGGCAATGTTGCATTGCAGAATGGCTTGCTATGCTGCAGAATGAATTATCCTACAATACACTTGTGAGTGATTAAGTTCAGAATAGCAGGCTTTGCATGCACACATGAAAAAAAAATTGTAAGCACTCTCAGAACTTGGAAGGACTTTTTAATGACTATTTGTAAGCACTTCCAGTAACAAAATAAAGTTTATATAAAAAAAAGGTCAGGATTCCTGAAACGGCATGAAAATTAGTAGGGAAGGTAGGTAAGTCGTTAAAACCAAACTTTCCTGGCATTGTCAAGCCCGCAACTAATATCTACGATGTAACAAAGAAATAAAAATTCCTACCAATTCATAAAACCGCATGTGAATGGAATGACATACACAAAGGTATGTCCCACGACCGAATCGCAAACGGAAACAAGATGACGACGTTAGCAACACGCTACTCTTCCCTGCAAATCCCTGAAAGTTCGCCCAGAGCCAATGCACTTTGGGAAGGATACAAGTCACGCCGTCCGTCGCTTATGAAGGGAAAGAGACAAGTGAGTTGTGTGCAGAGTCTGTGCGAGGCAATCTTGACACACGAATAAAGAGACTAGAGGCTAGCCTACATAGTTGGCAATTATAATTTTTTGACTAATCCATAAGTTTTAAGTGTTTTTAATTTACAACACTTAAATTTACAAGACAAATCATTTTTTCAGGCCCAAAATAAGAACTTTTAGGATATTTGGTCCGTATAAGCACATATAACGTCCTTACAAATGCCAGATTTGCAATAAAGACTTATAAGTAATGTTGGAAAACTAAGCATAATTACGCAT
Source organism: Lithobius niger (assembly GCA_023313725.1). Classification (NCBI taxonomy): domain Eukaryota; kingdom Metazoa; phylum Arthropoda; class Chilopoda; order Lithobiomorpha; family Lithobiidae; genus Lithobius; species Lithobius niger. Next base: position 42,063 of record JAHWFP010218366.1, read on the forward strand.
AATTTCAAAAACAAAGATGTATCAATATCTTGGTGAATTTTGATAGTCAAATAACAGCTAAAGATGTACAGTCACAGCCGACTATGAATATAAGGTAAAGCACACCGTTTTTCCTGTCGACTCCTCTTGTGATATTCGACTGTGACTATACATCTTTTTTTTTTAAATAATGCGTAATTATGCTTAGTTTTTCGATGGCTAATACATTTCAAAGTAAGAATTTGAACGTTTTTAAATAAGTACTGTTAAGCATCCTGTGCGAACCCTGTCAGATATAGTTTGAGATAATTTATTTCAAAAACTGACTAATTTTAGACATTGAAATAAGTCCTACTCCATTTTTTTAAAGAACTTTGAATGGTGCTAACTTAATTCTAAGACAATAGGTTTCGTCACGCTCAAGTTATTGAGCTACGGCCGTGCAAAGTTAAATATCTGGTTTAATAACTTGTGCGGGAGCCTAAGATTAATGCACGTCAACCTATTTTCATGTCTGATCTTGACCGCAGCAAAAAATTCATATTTTTTTCCAAATTCTGACCGACATTGACTCCGGTAGCAGAATATTTTCAGCCGGTCTGCGACAAGCTTTTTACAAACAAACAACGGACAGCGGGGAGAATGAGGTTTGTGTGGTATATAGAAGGAATTTTGCATTGTGCAAAATTATCAGTTTGGCATATTAGGGTTCATGAACAAATTTATTGCAAGAACTTTTTTTTAAGACCCCCCTTTGGCATTTGTTTTTTGCTAAACAACATGAAAAAGATCAAACCTACCATCTTGAGAATACCACCATTCAAACACTCGCCACAGGGATATTGACATTCCAAATTCCAATAAATCATTTTAACCAGCTCGAAATGTGCTTTTCATGGGTGCTTATTTCAGCCTCTGAGAAATTACTGTATTTGGTAAAAAAATTCAAAAACAGTAAAACAGGGTATGACATAAATGGAACATTAGCAAATTTGTAGGCTTACTATATACTCTTATGGAGAAAAAAAATAAAATGCCACGTTGCCAGGTGATAAAATTTCAAATCTTGTCTGTAGATCAAATAATTTTATTTGCTTGAGCTAAGTAAGTATAAAAAGTCTAAAAAATAATAAACGCAAGACTATTTTCACGGAATGCAAATAAATCCTTCTCCCACACCTTTACGTTAGTAAAAGGCTTGTCGCACACTGGCAGAAAATATTCTGCTTCAGGGCTTAGGCTTATCGTCCTACGCCAACTCATGCCTGTACCGTATACGTACATCAACCAGTTTAATTCTGAACCTTAGAGGCTGAAATAAAAAACTTTGGACTGGAAAACCTCTATTAGTCTATTGAATGTATGATTTTGGGCTTAGGTAACGTATTTGTAAGGCACTAACAGTTGCGAACCGCTCCTTTAATGAGTGGGTGGCTCCAACCCTTCCGAATGTCAATCCAGTAGCTTTCGCCGCTTGGCCAGTAGACCTTACAAAGCACTCGCCATTTCACAATTTTTACTCGCCACATACCAAATACGTCTTGTACGATGAAAGGTTTCTCTAATTTATGCATTAACAAAATTGTGTTAATTTTCTTAAACTCCAGTATTAATGCAGAAAATCCAGTTATACAGCCCTTATAAATCTGAGCATAACGCCGCAAACCGTTCGTCTCTAACTTATACGGTTCCAGAGATACCCCTTTTTTAGTGACATGCTCTGTAGCTAGTCGCCGATTTGGCGAGTAAGGCTAAATTCCAAGTCGCCAACTGTTGATTTCCACTCGGTTGAGTTGCGACCGACATTGGGAAGTGTTGGGTGGCTCTCTCCCCATCAAAAACTGCCAGCGTAGTTTCCATCCCTGATGTCAAGCAGGTAACGTTCAAACTATCCCGTCGCGTACATTTCTAGAGAAAGTACTTATTTCTTTCTTTCATGGAATATGGTTTTGGATTTTATAGAAATCATATTTGTTCTTTTATCCCAGTCTAAGATGGTAGTATGAAATTTGGGATGTGCCGATTATCGGATTCATATCGGTATTGGCAGTTCTAAGAGGCAATTCCAATATATCGGTACCGCCAATGTCAATCTCTGATGTGCTGATACACCGTACTAGCTCACATATAAGCCACACTTTTTTCCATAATTGTAGAAACGACGATAATTTCGCTAGATATAGACCGATTTTGACGTTTAAATACAACATTTTGACCCTTTTTTCACCAGCTGTCCAATGGTGCAACCCACAAGTCACTAGCTCTACCCGTTCTGAAGCTATTTATAAAAAAAATTTAACTTATGTGGCTGGCAAATGGACAAGAAAAACTGTTGCTAGCTGTAATTTTAGGATTAACATATACCATAAAGTGCTTGTCTATTTATTGATTATTATCAACATTTTGACATATTTCGATTTTTACTTCTTTACAATCGTGCAGAAAATGTTTGGTTGCGTGCACTTATTCTGGGGGGTAAGGTCTGGGGAAAATGGCTGCAAGGAAAAAAGCTTTGTACTGCACATGTTTTTATTTTCTTTACTATTTTTATGAGGCTATGTTAAATACAAGTTGTTGTTTGGCAATACATCGGCAGCAGAAACTGTATCGCACTTTCATTTTTTGAAAAATAATCATTAATTAGTGTTATATCGGCATTCAGTTTTGACAATAATCGATATCATACCGTAAATCGTGTATTAAAAGCCCAGTTGAAGCTAAAGCCCACCCCCTAAAATGCTGTAAAGTCAAAATCATGAAATAGTGGAGTTAAAGCCCACCCCTCAGATTGCCGTTTTTCTACAAAAATTACCTAAAAGTTATATGGTGTTAATAAAGATAGTACTGCTTGCTATGTTTACTGGCCCCTTCTCCCTCCCTGCAGTAATAGTGGACTCTTCCTTTAGCTCCTAGGACCTGCACAAGGCCTGGGCATCTCTCACCTAAGCCTCCTCCCTTCTTCACAGCAATTAAAAGGATGTAAAAATTGGTCTTTCAGAGATCGTTCAGAAGTTTTGAATTTTCTGTAATAGATGTCCAGAAAGATTAGAAAATTGATAATGCTTGATTTAAAGCCCACCCCCCTATTTTTGCCAAATTAACTGTATAAGCCCATGGGCGTTTAATCCACGATTTACGGTACATCGGCAAAAAAGCTACATCGGCACAGTCCTATATGGAAAAGACAGAATCCAACCTGGATTGGTGAAGACACCGTTGAGCAAACACCCTCCCCGATCATGTGGCAGCCGGTTCTATTTTTAAAGCCCGGGAGAGTTCAAGATACATCACAGAGTGCTCAAGATACATCACAATGTTTAAAGTCCTGTTTCAAAATTCAAATCTTGGAAAGGAATCGCTGATCAGCTGACTGTTCGGAACAATTTTACACAGTTAAATACATTTTTTAAAATCTTGAATTGCAAAAGGAGCAAAAGCTTCCAATACGTCTATCAAGCATTTGTTTAAGTTTTGAGCGATGGATAAATTTGATAACCTGACTTTGCTGGTAGCAACCCTCGTGAATGTCTTAAAAAGTACTCGCCATTTCACAATTTCTACTTGCCACATACCAAATACATCTTAACAATCGAAAATACAATAAGAGAACAACAATATCACCGAAAATTTAAAGAAGAACTCAACAGTGTTCTTCTAGTGTGGTATTGTGTTTTCGATTGTTAAGATGTCAACTGCGTACCATTGTAAACTCTGATTGCCGGTTTTCGTTACCAAATAAATATTTTCAGCAAAACTCGGAAAAAATTGCCGTACACTTTCACAATCAAGACAACAGCTTTGTCCAGCTAATTTTTGATAGCTTGATCTGCTATCTTCTTTGGGCCTCAAGGATATAGCTCGTACTTTTTACATCTTCCACTCCAGTTCGACGAACTATCGCATTTGAATTTGGCTGGCAACGTTGCCTCATGTATTTGTGTTGCGGGCTTAGATCGTTCGTTCCTATTCTCCACTGACAACGAAGTCGACCTGCCAGATTGTTGCTTGCTAAATGCTTCAATCTAGGAAATGAAGGGCCTTGAATGGTCATTAATTGCACATATTCAAGAACATGAGAAGAAAAATGTGCAATTAATGAACATTCAAGGCCTTTCATTTCCTAGAGTGAATCATTTAGTGAGCAACAATCTTGCAAGTAGACTTCATTGTCAGTGGAGAATAGTAACGAACAATCTAGGCCCGCAACACAAATACAGGAGGCAACGTTGCCAGCTAAATTCAAATGCGATAGTTCGTCGAACTGGAGTGAAAAATGTGAAAAAAGTCCGAGCTATATCCTTGAGGCCCGAAGAAGATAGCAGCTCAAGCTATCGAAAATTCGCTGGACAAAGCTGTTGTCTTGATCGTGAAAGTGTGCAGTAATTTTTTCCGGAATTTGTTCCAAGTTTTGTTGGCATTATGTCGTTTCACAGTACGAAAATTAACGATGTTTTAAAGTTACAAATACATCTTGCATGATGCATGGTTTTTCTAATTTATGAATTTACGGAGTTGTAAAATTTTCTTTTACTCCGGTATTATCGTTCATCTCTAGCTTATACGGATCCAGAGATATCCCTATTTGAGAGTCATTCTGTATTGCTAGTAGCTATATTCAAGTCGCCAACTATTGATTTTGATTCGCCAAATGGAAAGTGGTGATCGACACTGCAGAGAGTTGACTGGTAGGGTAGGAAACGTAAGTGGTTCTGACTGCAAGCAGCACATTAACACACATCACTTATGCCCGAAACTAATCTCAAACATTTCATCCTCATCATCATTTTTAAACCATCTCCTAAGGAAGTTGATAGGCTAGGAGGAAATATAGAAGACCGCATCCAGACTCTACTATGCCTCGTTGTAGAGATAGCTGCTTTATTATTGTAGCAATTTTAATGAGCTTTCTGATGCCAAGCGACAGATACTAAAACTAGTCAAATCGATCACCTTCATTCTTTCATGTTCATTATTACGATTCTAAAGTTCTCAGCTCTTAAATAAGTTGAATAGCGGACTGAAGAGATATTGACGAACCTATTCACGCCTCATCAAGAGCTGAAAACTGTTATCATTAAGCAAAAAATAGGGTGCATTGATTAATGCCACTTTGGTAAAAAGAACAATGTAATACCAGGTTACTCAACTGCAATTTGGCAATAGTTAAAAGTTACACTGGATCATACTCAACTAAGATGGTAACCAACTAAATTCATGTTGGCCAACTCCACGAACCAATCGGATAAAAGGTTTTCCATACATTTACCATCAGAAGCAGACTGGCAGCACTTTGTCCTAGGGATGGGTCGGTAACCAATACCGAAAGCGAATTTTCGGTTTTTACTGAAAACTGAAACCGAAACCGAAGGTAATTTGGTACCGGTTTTTCGTAAGGAGTTCGAAAAATCAAAAATTAATTTGTTGTTTTAAATTTTTTTAATAATTACCATTTTCTATGTATAAATGACAGCAAAGCCCCTAGTCATTAAAAAAAAAATAGTAGAGGAAAATGGTGCACAGCTATACCCATGGTCTATGACGCTGCTGAAAGTGAAAGCAGGAGTGAGTTACAAGCTAATCATACTAGTGGTACAAGAAAAAAAATTAGAAATATCTGGTTGGGGCGGATGGTGGCAAAAACAAACCAAAACCACGGTTAGGTGGGTGTGAAAACCGAAACCGGAATCGAAGTTAAAAAAAAAATGAAACCGACCCATCCCTACTTTGTCCTACTGACGCAAACGAAAAACTGCGTCCCCCCCCCCCCAACTCCCCCAAAATAAAGTAATTCTTACAAACTGAGCATTATGAAAACTGGGAAACAGTGATGAGAAGTAAAAAGCCAATAAGTTGCACAAGCATACAATAAAATGAGACGTTTCGAGTCGTATCAAGCCATACTTAGCACTAGGCTAAAAATCAAAACATGGAAACCATAAAGACCAACAAAAACATACAATTTTTAAAAACAAAAGTGAATCTAAGCCAGGGTAGTACCTAGCAATAGGGAGCCCAGACATTACTGCCTGCAAATGCACATGGCTTGATAAAAAGACGTCACATAGCACCTTATTGGCTTTTTATTTCTCATCACTCTTTTGGTGCTTTTTTTCATCTCTCACAACTGTGAACAGGCCACTATATTGCCAGTCCATCCCCGATTAGTATAATCTGTAAACTATTATACAGACTGGTGCCCTTTACTGTATGAAGCAATGTCACCACGGTCTACTCCATCGACAGTAATAATGAAGAATAAAAATTAGTGGGCCTAGGGAAAGTGTTCACTGCTCAGTCAGTTTGGAACTGTGCACCAACAAGCCCAACGATCTTCGAGCACTACCAATGTAGGAAAAGCACACGGTAAAAATAAAATCTAATGCCACATACGTTTCCCAAAACAACCAAGCTAATCCATACCCACCACTACTGTAGACAGTTTTGGAGACACGCGTGCTATTTGTTGTAACGTTAGCCGTTCAAAATACAATCAGAAATTAAAAACACAACAGAGCGTTCCAAATAGCATAATTGATGTCACCTTCGACCCGATTATGAGAGACTGCCACAACAGTCCGAATAGAGATACTTGTTTAAGAGCATACACAAGGTAAGCAGCTCATCGACTAACTGCAGATGGATCGGACAGGAACGTTGAAAGATGACGGCCATTTCTCTCAATATGTTCTGTCTAGTTGCTCACGTTTTGCTATTTATTGGAGGTACCAAACTGTCCCCAACAGTGGTGAGTTTTGATGGCTTAAGACTCATGGTTTTGCTAAACACTGATAGTTAACCCATCACTGAACAACAACACTTAATTTGCATGTACTTACACCACTGTTTGTGGGCCCTGCTGGTACGCTCCCGGTGGAGCAGTAACAATGCCTTTGTCTTGACCATAATAAGGGCCAGGTCCGTACTGCGCTCCTGCAGGGGCATATCCCCCACCTGGGGCTGGGTACGATCCAGCTGGATAGGCTGCAGCGTACTGTTGGGGCCCAGGCTGAGAGTATGGGGGATAGCCGCCGGGTGCGGCCCCATAGTTTGGTCCTGGTGGGTACTGGGCTTGAGGGTAGGGTGCGCCGCCGGGAGGGGGATATGGAGGACCCCCACCAGAAGGAGGATATGGGGCTCCACCTTGATGCTGGTACGGCTCTCCTGGATAGGGAGGAGGTGCACTAGGCATTTGATTCATGTTGATTGTTAGGGCGAATTAAGCTAAAATATAAACAAATAGAGAATAAAGTACTGATTCCACGTTACATTAATGCACTGGCACAAAAGATACCGTAATATATGCTTAAACGAAAACAGGCCCATCTAATATTAGGATTTCAAACAATAATAGTCAAGCCATCGATAATTATACTGAATTTACATTTTTCAAAACTATTTGAGACAATTATGAAGATATCAAGTTGAAGAAATCACTGAAAACACGCTTATTTTCACAAAGTCAAGATATCACACTACATATCTTCGCAAATTTTCGACGATCTGTGTCCCAGGAGATGGAAATTCACAGATGATCATCTTCTTCAGGCCAGTCAACTTGAACTCAAAACATCATGCACCAACCGTTCCTCTGCCAGGAAATTTGAAGCGTGAACGTGGCCTCCGGTAGTTGTAGGGTTGGTCTCCCATTTTCGTGTCAGCAACACATTGAGTTCGCCACGCATTAGATAGCTAATTCCAGGGTGTGAGGGTCCCTGGATATTCATCAGCACAGCCTTTTCTCGGTTGTGGTGTTGAATAGCCAGGGATTCAAGGCTTCTTAGATGAATATACTTCAGAATTGGAGATTATAAGCGTTTTCGTTTATTTCCAATTTATCTTGTGTTGCGTCTCCATGTGGTGGACTGCAAAGCTGTTCGTTCGTACTTTATTCCTAGTATCGGCCATGTGCTGTTTGACTCTATTTCGAACTCCTTTTCTTGTTTCACCCA